>JAABOM020061997.1:0-10568 GCA_011800125.2 Solanum clarkiae
TTTGTTAAGTCTTTTATATTGTCTTTGGGCCCTTTTTAATACTTCTCTTGGGCTGAACATATAGTCCATTTATGGTGATAAAACATGGTCCAAAGTTACACCGTTAACACTGACTTTATTCAAAATCAAACTTGGACAATTTCGACGCCGGGTCTCGCCTCCGTTTAATTAGCAATTTTGAGCTAAGTAGCTAACTCACCTTCTTGCTTCTAAGTCCTACAAGCACCTCAATCCTCTCACTTCATTTTAAGTTTGTAATATCCTCATTTCGACACAACACATGTATACACTCGACCCTCTCAAGTGCTGGACGCACATATAGCCCATTAACGCGAGATTCAAGCACTTTTGAAAACTTGCGCTACTTTAACCAAATCATGTCATTTTTCATTTGTATAATATAAGTATGGTAAGTGTGGGGTGTTACATTAAGCATATATACACTTGTGACTTACAAGGATCAAACATCTACTCCTAAACTCAGTTCACGTGTTTACGCTTGATGCTCGTTAGTACACTACCCTACTCTAAATGAACTCGATTCGGTGAATGCCCTAAGGACGGTCGTCATCCATCCATCATAGGGCCCTTATCACTCGACTATGACTACTACTCCAACTTTCAACATACAAGCAATTGCAACTAAATCATTGCATCAGTAACATATCAACATTCAAGCATCCATGCACAAAGTAGTTAATAGCTACTAATGACAAACCCACAATAAAATAAAAGATGTCCAAATGTAAACAATAAACATCACAAAGCTAAAAAATAAAAATAGTCTTAATAGATGCTAATAGTATTGAAATGAAGCATCATCAACAAATGAATCCCCACCCCACGGTTAAACATAGCACTGTCCCCAATGTGAACAGTACGAAACCTGTGAAGTGGCGATCCTGGAGCTCACTCATCATCGGGACCTAGTGGAATGGGCTCACCCCCATGTAGACCAGTGGCTTGTCAGCTATCTCCTCATCCTCAGACTCAAGACTCATCATGCTCCTCCCCCGAGTCCATAGGTATATCGTCCTCCACTGGTTCGACGAACCTCGACCCAATGCCCAAAAATGCTTCAGCATGGGCGTTGAGAGGGTATTGAACCTCAACATCTTAGAGCTCTCGACGTGTAGAGAGGCGGTCGCCAGTCTGGTGCCTCAGCAACTTGAGCCCGTACATGTGGGCTATAATCAGCTTATCCCGATATGCTCTCTCAATAGTGGTGAGCACCAAGCCCAAAGACACATCAATCCCCTTAATGTGAGTGGAAACATAGGGGGGCCTGAATGACAGGGCAATAATCGGCTTCCTCCTCTGGTACACCTGTCATACAACATAATTGAGTGATAAGGCCACTGAATGCATACCTGCGACCCTTGTGGGTCTTTTCTTTCCTCATCACTAGCTAAAAATGGCGCCATAGTTCAATATTATCCCTGTTATGAGTGCATATGTGACACACACTTGATCCCTCATCACGTTTATGAAATGTTGTCACGAGACGAATGAGTGTCTCACCATCTTGACCCAAACCCGAGCCTTCTTTGACATGTGAGAAAATGGGAATGAAAGATGATAGCCCCTCTCCACATGTCGGACCCCCTTAGTTGTGGAGGTCAGCCCGGCAAGTGTGTGTCTGAGTTCCCGGTATGGTAGGCTAAGGCATAGCTCATCGAAGACACCTGCGGAGACCTATTCGGGGGCGCCAAGGTCCCTATTAATAGCAAGAAGAAAGAAGTTTACCTCCAATCCTCGGACAATCAGTGATTGAGACCATGGAACCTTGCTAATGTTGGAATAGAATTCTCGCACCAAGGTCGGGGGCCTTGAAACAAGAAACCCAACCGTAGCTCATTGCACCTGTTCAGAATGTGCGGGTATTCGTACCTTAATGAGTCCACATCAATTGAGATGTCCGGGTAATACTTCATCTCATCATGAGACTTGTACCACCGCTTGCCTTCCTTGTTGACTACTCTGGCCCAAAATCAGACCTATTGTCCTCTTCTGGTGTCGCGGGGCACTTATGGAACATCCCGAGCCCGCTTCCTCGTGTTTGAAGCCCCTGCTCTGCTAGATTGACCTGCACGTAGTGGACGTGAAGACATGATACCTGCAACGAGATGAGTCCATAATCAATAACTAGGAAACAGTTTCCACGACCCCATACTTAGAATCAAGCCCATATGGCGAGGGTACTCAGACTTCCCTAAGTCATACAGCTACGATTCCATAATTCACACAAACGTCCCCCTGTTTCAAGGCCTCACAATCATCTCAACAATCATAACTCCCATCTCATAAAGCACATAAGTAATTCATTAGCAATTACAACCATGTTTTTCGACAATTAGTGGTCCCACCCCTATATCACAGTACTTTTTCACACAAATCGATCCCTCAAAATAGTGCAGTCACCCCACACTTGAACTTTGCCATAGTAGACTGTTTCGCCCAAGTCAACCCCCAAATATCGCATTCAAACCCACACTTAAAACTTGCAATTCCTGGTGTAAAGCATCAAATATTTCCCCATCACAAGAACAAAATCATAAGATCCCCCAATTATCCACAATATCTCCCACAAGTTCAACTTAGGGTTTTCACCCTTTACAAACAAGCACAAGTCTTCCACATATGAACAAATTAACCACAAATAAAGAACATCCAACAATTATTAACTAAGAATCATTAAGAAACCAAGAAATACACTTCGAATTTCACCCCAAATCATGAATAATTCGTAGTCTACGGAGTAGACAAATCACATAAACTTGAAGTGAGAAACCATACCTTGTAGGCGAAGTATACTCTATGTGATGAACATCTTGAAAACTTGAAGTGCGACATGGAGTGGTTTGAATTTTGGGTGAAAGAGGGAAGAAGAAGAAGAAGAAGAGAAAAATGGAGAAGAAAGGGAATGGGGTCGGGGAAGGTACGAAAAATGGGAAAATATTTTCATTGGGGGTATTTAAATGGGGGTGGACGCAAGTAGGATTTTAACACAGGTTCGCGTTCCCTCCGCATTGCGAAGAGAACACGAATTTTAACTTATAAAAATATTTCACATACGTGCAGAAATAGTAAGCATCTGCGCCGCGGTGCTGTCGCAGATGCTCGCTGTTTTGAGCATCGTAAAGATTTGTTTTTTTGCGTTGAATCCTATAAAATCCACTGAACACCTAACTATGCTTCAAAACTATAAAACTAGTAGATTAGACCAAAAACTACCCAATGGGTCCCTAGGAGATGAGGACAGAAATATTTGCACCAAAAATGTACAGGATTCGCGACGCCGAGGCAACGTGGATCAGTACTCGTGCAAATTTTTCACATTTTCAGTACAGGACCTGATTTTCTAAATTTGTTTATTTGTTTTTTAAAATAAAGGAAAATAAACTACTATTACTTCACCACGGATTGCCTCCCATTCAGCGCGTGATTTAATGTCGCGGCACGATGCATCATCATCTCATTCATCCATAGACAACTCAATAGCCTCTTCCACCTGATTCGTGTCCATACCATAGTAGTGTTTGACATGTTGACCATTTACCAAAAACGTTTGGTTCGTGGTCACATCTTTCAACTCCAGCGCACCATAGGATGTAACTGCTACCACCACGTATGGTCCACTCTATTTGGATCTTAGCTTTCGTGGAAATAATTTTAGACGAGAGTTAAAGAGCAATACCTATTGTCCCGGCACAAAGTTCTGCTTGAAGATGTGCTGGTTGTGCCATTTCTTGGTATGCTCCTTATAGAGCTTAGCATTTTCATAGGCCTAGAGCCGAAACTCATCCAACTCCTCCAATTGCTCTAATCTCTTCCTATCGGCAAGATCTGGGTCAAGATTAAGCTTTTTATCACCCAGTATGCCTGATGCTCGAGCTTAATGGGCAAGTGACAAGCCTTGCCATACACCAACCGATAAGGAGAGGTGTCTATTGGGGTCTTGTATGCAGTTTGATACGCCCACAAAGCTTTATCTAGCTTAATCGCCCAATCTTTCCGGGTGGCGTTCACAATCTTCTGCAATATCTGTTTGACCACCCGATTTCACACCTCCACTAGTCCACTAGTTTGCGGGTGGTACGCCGTAACCACTTTATGCCTGATCCCATACTTTGATAACAGATTCTTCACGGTTTGGTTGAGAAAGTGGGTACCTCCATCACTAATAATGGCTCTTGGAGTCCCAAACCAAGTCAAGGTGTTCTTTTTTAGGAACTTACTCACCACCTTAGCATCATTTGTAGGGAGGGTTGCTGCTTCTACCCATTTAGAAATGTAATCAACAGCTACCAAGATATAGTGACAGCCAAATGATGGTGGGAATGGCCCCATGAAATATATGCCCCAAACATCAAAGATCTCCACTTCCAAAATATTGTTTAGGGCATCTCATGCCTCTGAGATATGGCGCCAGTCTTCTGGCACATATCACCCCTAGAGAACTGAATGGCATCTTTGAACAGAGCAGGCCAGAAGAACCCTGATTGCAATACATTGTGTGTTGTCCTATCACCACCATGATGACCCCCATACAGAGAGGTATGACATCTCTCAAGAACCTGTTTCATCTTCGCCTCCAGAATATATCCCCTCACCATGCGGTCAGCCCCTTGTTTGAAAAGGTAAGGCTCATCCCAAATATAAGCCTTCACATCATGAACAAACCTCTTTTTCTACTGGTACGTGGCATCAAGAGGGGAATACACCACTCACCAAGTAGTTCACTATATCAGCGTACCACGGTAGTTGTTCCACCTCATTTGCTAGCAGCTGCTCATTAGGAAACTCTTCTTTGATTTGCAATTGCTCACCTATGTGAGCATCGGTTTCCAGATGGGACAGGTGATCCGCAACCTGGTTCATGCTCCCTTTATGATCCTTGATCTCAATATTGAACTTTTGGAGCAGTAGGATCCATCTGATCAGTCGCGACTTTGCATCCTTCTTGTTAAACAAGTATTTTACGGTCGCATGGTCTGTGAACACCACAACACGGGTTCCCACCAAATAAACTCTGAATTTGTCAAATATATACACTAATGTCAGCATCTCTTTTAGTAACCGTATAATTGCTCTATGCTACACCCAGAGTCTTGCTGGCATAATATATAGAATGGAAAACTTTGTTCCTGCGCTGCCCAAGTACCGCACCAAGTGTTGTATCACAGGCGTCAAACATTAACTTGAAAGGGAGCCCCAGTCAGGTGCAACCAAGATAGGAGCCTCCACCAACTTCTTCTTCAACAATTCAAATGCCTGCAAACAAGAATCATCAAAGTTAAACGATACCTGTTTCTCTAGCAAGGTGCAAAGAGGCTTCGCAATCTTCAAGAAGTCCTTAAAGAATCTGTGGTAGAACCTTGCATGTCCCAGAAAACTCTGGACTCCTTTGACTAAAACCAGTGGGGGAAGTTTATCAATCACCTCGATCTTTGCTCTATCTACCTCCAACCCCTTCTTTGATACTTTGTGGACAAAAATATCCCCTCCTTAACTAGAAAGTGGCATTCCTACCAGTTAAGGACGAGGTTAGTCTCCTAGCACCTTGCTAGTACTCTGTCCAGATTCTGCAGGGAACTTTCAAAAGATTCACCGAAGACAAAGAAGTCATCCATGAACATCTTCACAAAGTCCTCCACCATGTCATGGAAGATAGCCATCATGCACCTTTGGAAAGTGGCTGGTGCATTGCACAAACCAAAGGGCATGCGTTTGAATGCACATATCCCATATGGGCATGTAAAGGTTGTCTTTTCCTGGTCTTCAGGTGCAACGGTTATCTGATTGTACCCCGAGTACCCATCCAGGAAGCAATAGTACTCCTGGTCAGTAATTCATCCAATATCTGATCAATAAAAGGCACCGGGTAGTGGTCTTTTCTAGTGGCATCATTCTATCTTCTGTAATCCATGCAGATATGCCACCCTGTCATCGTTCTAGTTGGGATCAGCTCATTTTTTTAATTTGTGACAACTGTCATCCCGCCTTTCTTGGGGACACATTTTATAGGGCTCAGCCATTTGCTATCTGAGATAGGGAAGATGATCCCTGCATCCAACCACTCGATGATCTCTTTCTTCACTACTTCCTTCATGATTGGGTTCAGCGTTCTCTACTGTTAGGCTATTCACTTGTGACACTCCTCCATAAAGATTCTATGCATACATAAGTCAGGGATAATGCTATGGATGTCTAACATATTCCAACCCATTGCTCTCTTCCTTTACTTCAACACCGAAACAGCAGCTTCTACCTAGGCTATAGTTAATGAAGCAGACAAGATTATAGATAATGTATTATTTTCGCCAAGGAATTCATACCTGAGATATGATGTTAACTGCTTCAAGTCCAACTGAGGAGCCTCTTCAACTGAGGGTTTGGATGGTGGTCCCAACACCCTGTTTAACAGTTCGGCCATTTTCTTTAGCATACTCATATTGTGAGTATTTAACACACTCTCAATTTCTCGGGCCTTAGCATCATCAACTAGCCCTTAATTCAGCAACAACTTGGCTAGTGGATCTACTATCTCAACCAAACTCATAGCAATTGTAGTGCCTATTTGTAACGATCCAAAAAAGTGCCCAAAAATGTGCCTCGGAAGTGCCAGAAATCATAATTTCTATATATCTAAAAATTCGTGTGTGATATCAAAAATCTGACATCATATTCTTGTTCAAGGGGTCAACTTGAGTAGAAAATGGGTCTAATCCCAATTTTAGAGCAATTGTATCAAAATTCAAAATTTTTAAAATGCAATTTCCAGAGAGCTTTTCGCGCCCCTAGTGCAATGTGCCAAGGGCGTGCACTTGTGTTATTTTTGGTCGCGTTTTGACTTCATTTCAAGACTTTTAAGTCTTGGAGCTAAGTGTTCCCAAATGTAAAAATACCTAAACTTAGCCAACTTTCACCCTCATATCATTCTAAACATACTCCAATACTCATTCAAACACTTAGCCAAATATTCTACTCCTAAACTCAAGTCTCAAAACCATTTTTGGATTCCTAAGGATTGCACTCAAGCTTCAAGTCTCCATCATCAATCTTCATCAAGTTTATCTCCAAAGCTAAGGTATCTGGATTTCTTTCATGTTTTCCTTTCACCCATAATACCCAAGCTTCCTCTTACTCTAATTTGCATGATTTAAAGATGGTTTACTCATGGGTCTTAATTATTATGAAAATCATTGTACACTATGTTGGGGTTTATGAAATTGTGACTGTTTTACTATGTTTTGAGCTATGAAACCAAGGTCTATCGCAAGATTTGGTGAAGGGTTTTGATGTATATTGCTTGAGGGTGTTACCAAGTATCTATAGAAGGTATAACATTGAATTTTCTAGCATGATTCCACTCTTGAATTGCATGGTTTTATACTAGCACTATACGTCCTCTAAGTGTTTGATAAAATATCTAGTTATGGCTTCTTAAGGAATTGAAGGTCCTATGCATGTCTTATGAGTTGAATGACTATATGATAATGAAATGAGTGTATGTATATGAGGACTATATGATGATGAAGTGAATGTATGTATATGGCACTCTCTATATAGTGTTGGAATGTGATCATGCCATATTCGGGGGTTGTGCACCGGGTAACCTTGTCAAGGGCTTTGTACCTTGATAACTTATAGGAGGTTTGTACTCCGGCACCATGGGTGGTAGGGTGCGACTATCCACCACACTTGTTGGGGATTTGTACCCATTAACCTATCGGGAGGTTTGTACTCTGGCACCACGAGTGATTGGGTGTGATGATCCACCAACCTATTAGGGGGTTCATACTCTGGCACCATGGGTGGTACGGTGAGATGATCCACCAACCTCCTGACGAGTTTCGTACCTCAAGAACTAAAGGTTGTAGGGTGTGACGATCCACCAATAGTTTAATGGTCTCTTCTTACACATATGTTATGTTTTATATAAGCATGTTTTACTTCAGGTATCATTCATACATGTCATATTGTTAGTATTGTTATTCATTGCTTATGATTATGCATTTTTTCTATATTGCCTACCTCTTGTTACATTGCATCCTACATACTTAGTACATTCAACCGTACTAACACATACTCTTTGCCTACATGATATCACTATGTAGGAACACGAGCACCGCTTGATCATCTTCTCCTCCACGTGGCTAGTTCGATTGTCCTACAAGCTTGCTGGCGAGTCCTCCATTTCAGGGATGTTGCTTATAAAATCTTTCTATGTATTAAGACTACCTTTCTTTTGGTTATGTATTAACTATAAGGGTGAGCCCGCTTGCTTGTCTCGGCCCCCGCTCTTATCTATGTAGTAGAGGTGTTGTTGGACATAATATGTATCTATGTTATAAGTCTTGACTCTCTTGTTCTTGATGTTATGATATGAAGGTTTATCCTTAGTCTCAATTCTCTTGTTTATGCTTATTTCTCATTGTCATTTTAATTGCTTTCATGACTAAAGATGTGTAATTCTATGCTATGAGGCTTGTTTAGGGTTCCTTCAGGTTCCCCATTCACCTGTCACATCTAGGCCCTAGGCTTGGATCGTGACACTATTATTGTGATAGCTATTCGATCTTCATATGTAGCTGGTAGCTTTAGCGCTTTGTACACATCAAATACTTCCACTTTATCATGGGCTCTTATAGTTAGCCTCCCTACTGCAACATCAATCAATGCCCCACCTATAGCTAGGAACGGGAGCCCGAGTATGAATGAGACCTTAGGATCCAGCACAAAATCTAGAATGACAAAGTGCACGGGGAAAATGAGAGATCACTTTGACTAAGACATCCTCAATAACTCTATCTAGCCTCGCCATGGACCGGTCTTCCAATTGTAACACAATCGTGGTGGGCTTCGGCCTTTCAATCCCCAACTTTAAGAAAAATGAGTTGGGCATGAGATTTAGGCTGGCTCCAGATCACATAAGCCCCTTGTATTCAGACAACTCCCGATGGTTACTTGCACAGTAAAGCTCTCTGGATCCTTTAACTTCATTGGCAAGTGTGATCTATTGAGAATTTTGGAGTTGCAAGCCTCTATAAGTGCCACAGTCTCATATTTAGCCCACTTGGTTTTGTTAGTAACAATGTCCTTGACATATTTGGCATACTTCGGGATTCCCTGCAAAACATCAATCAAAGGTAAGTTAATTTACACCTGTTTTAGTAGCTCGATGAACTTCTGGAAACAGTCATCCTCCTTCTTGTTTTTCAACTTCTGTGGGAATAGAGAAGGAGGTTTTGGCAATGGAGTTGCCTCATCAATACTTGGGCTGGGATTGCCAGCCTCATTGTTCTATGTAGCATTCTGGTCATCCTCATTCTTTTTGTTGGGGAACAATTTAGTCAAGCGCCATCCGCTCCTGGTGCTGACTGCATTTACTTGCTTTGAGTTGGGATCACTGTTACCTGGTAGACCCCCTTGAGGCCTGGAATTTATTGAACTAGCCAACTGTCCTAACTGTTTTTCCAAGTTTTAGAGATTCTCCTTGTTCCTCTGAATCTCCTCTTCCTACCTATTCTAGTGTGCCAAGATTTGTCTCAACACCTCATTATCCATCATAGTGTTTGGATTGGCCTGTCTTGCAGGCTGCTGGACCGACTGATTCTGGTAAGCAGTTCCACCCTATGGTCTCTGCTGAGGTGGCCCATGACTTTGCTGATTACCCTCCCTCCTGAGAAATTTGGGTGGTTCCTCCAATTCGGGTTATATGTGTTCTTGAATCCTTGATATCCCCCATTGTTAGCATTTCCCACAAAGTTTACTGCTTCTGGATTAGCCCTGTAGGATTCAGCAGCATAGTCGCCTCCCCCACAAACATCACACCAACCCGATTGTTGTTGTTGTACCATATTGATGGGGGTGGGTTGCTGACCTACCACTACTGGTGTTTACTACTTCAGACCCAAAGCCAAGTTGTTAAAGTTTGTGGTCATCATGTTCTGCATAGCCACCATTTGAGCATGCAAGCTTGTTATTGCATCAATCTCTAACACTCCGGCTTGCTTTTGGACTGTCTGTCGGTTAGACCCTCCATTCCATTTTGGGTTTCCTTGAGCAATTCTATTAAGAAGAGCATAAAGTTCATCATATGTCTTCTCCAATGCTTGTCCTCCTGCAGCAGAATCAAGGAGAATCTTGGTATTGTATTTCAATCCTTCAATGAAGGTATGGACCAGTACCTCGTTAGCTTAACAATGGTGAGGACAATTTATCAAAAGAGTTTTGAACCTATCCCACTCTTGATATAGATTCTCTTCAGGCCGCTGCTTGAAGCTCAGGATCTCACTTTTGAGTTTGGTTGTCTGGCCTGATGAGAAGAATCTAGTGAGAAACTTACTGGCAAGATCATCCCAAGATGCTATAGAGTTTGGTGGCTTAATTTACAACCACCTCCGGGCTTCCCCCAATAATGAGAAAAGGAACAGAGTCATCCTCACATAGTCACAGTTCACCCCCTAAGGAATGAAGATATCAGCAATCTCTAAGAAATTTTGAAGATGAACTTGTGGATTTTCATCTGGTAGCCCAGTGAACTGCCCAGTAGAGTGCAGCAG
>JAABOM020061998.1:0-10566 GCA_011800125.2 Solanum clarkiae
TATCTCATGCTTTGGACCTTCAATTCCACAAGAAACCCTAGCCGGACATTTTATCAAACACTTGGGGGATGTAATGGGTTAAAAGACCATGCAATTTAGAGATAAAATCATACAAGAAAATCTATTATAAAACCATCAATCAACACTTTACAACACTCCCAAGATGTTCACATCAAAACCCCTCATCAAATCTAACATTAGACCTAAGATTTAGAGATCAAAACATACTAAAACAACTATACTTTCATGAACTCCAATCACTGTGCATTAAATTTTTTACTATACAAGAACCACATGTAAAATCAACTTTAAATCATGCAAATTGAGTAAAAAAGAGATTAGGGCACCATGGGCGGAAGAACCCAATGGCTAAAACCTACATACCTTAGCTTTGGAGATGCTCTTGGTGAAGATTGAAAATGGAGCTTGAAGCTTGAAGGAAATCCTCCAGATGAGGGTTTTGAGACTTGAATTTTGGAGTGAAAATAAGGCTAAGTGTTTTGGGGAGTATTGGGAAATGTTTAGTATGATATAAGGGTGAGATTTGGCCAAGTATAGATGAAAAAAAGTTTGGGAACACTTAGGCCCAAGACTCCAAAGCCTTGGACCGAGATAGAAATCACTAGTAGAGAAATACACAAGTTTGTGACGCAGACCTATCATGGAGGCTAAATTAACACATGCTCGCAATAGCTGCGAGTCACGATGTTGTCGCGGATCGTCTCTACATAAATGAAATTTTAGAAATTCGTAATTGTGATTCAATTGCTCTAAAATCAGGGTTAGACCCTTTGCCCCCTAATTTTGACCTCCTGAACAAGAATATGAAATCGAATTTTTGAAATAGAAATTGATTTTGAGATATATGGAATATAAAATTTTAGGTATTCCGAGGCACATTTTTGGGCACTTTTTGGGGTCATTTCAATATCTTCCCCTTGGGAACATTTGTCCCCGAATGTAAAAGAAATGTACAAGACAAGAATGATCATAAACAAACCATCCCCAAACAAAATGCAACATTACATTTAAAACACCATTTTCAGAATCTTAACATAAGGGTAAAATCATCATAACTTGCCAACTTAAACATGAATGCATATGAATGACATAGGGGATGAGACATAAGACGAAATCATATAGGGTACTTAGAATTAGTACCTTAGGCTTGAGTGGAATGGATAAAATAAGGATACCACTTTTGCATGTCTTCTTTGGCCTCCCAAGTAGCACTTTCGAATTGTTGGTTCCTCCAAAGGACCTAAACGGATGTCACCTCCTTGTTCCTCAATCTTTTCACTTGCTATCTAGGATCTAAATCAGAACCACCTCATAAGCCAAATTATCCTCAATAACACCCACAACATTAAGAGGCACAATAGCGTTAGGATCACCAACATATTTTCTCAACATAGAGACATGGAATACTAGATGAACCAAATTCATTTCACTAGGCAACTTCAACTCATAATCTATCTTGCCAGCCCTCTTTATCACATCATAAGGACCAACATACCTTGGACTCAACTTCCCATTTTTATTAAAACAGAACACACCTTTCACAGGAGAAACCTTCAAATAAACCCAATCACCCACATTGAATTCACGGTCACTTCTTCTCACATCGGCATAAGATTTTTGATGACTTTGGCTGTTCTCAACCATTCCCTAATCATCCTAACCTTCTCAAGAGCCTCCATAACTAGATCTGGTCCCAATAAAGCTACCTCTCCAACCTAAAACCAACCAACTGGTGATCTTTAACGGCTCCCATAAAGAGCCTCCAAATGAGCTATATCGATGCTAGAGTGATAGCTATTATTTATGCAAATTCAATCAAAGGAAGATGGTCTATCCCAACTACCCCTCAACTCCAATACATATTCTCTAAGAATATCCTTAAGGGTTTGAATTGTCCTTTCGTTTTGGCCATTCGTTTGGGGGTGAAAGACCTCCAAAAGCGTGAAGTGAATTGTGAACCATGATTCTATATGATGAACAAAGGAACCCCATGAAATCTTACTAACCTATGGATATAGAACCTTGCATACTCCTCATCCCCATATGTGGCCATAACTGGTAGAAAGTGAGTCGATTTCGTCATCCTATCAACGACCACCTAGATGGAATCAAAACATTTTCTAGTCTTGGGAAACCCAACCACAAAATCCATATTAATCACCTCTCAGTTCAAAGTAGGAATCTCTATGTCTTGGGTTAGGCCACCCGGCCTTTGATGTTTGGCTTTGACTTTTTGACAACTATGACAACCAAAAATGAATTTGGCAATGTACCTCTTCATGCCTCCCCATCAATACATATCTCTCAAGGCTCTATACATTTTGGTGGAACTAGGGTGGATAGAATAAGAAGAATTATGGACCTCATCAAGGATTGTCTCCCTCAAACTATCAAAGTAAGGACACAAAACCTACCTTGGTACCTAAGTGAACCATCTCCCCCTTGGGAGAAAACCTATACTTTGCCCTCTTTCACCAAGGCCTTCATTTCAAGCAAGGAGGAGTCAAGATCTTATTTTTCTATCACCTCATCGACCAGTGAAGACTTAGACCCTTCAACAACAACCACACCATCATCACCAACCTCTTCCAACCTAACTCCAATCTAGCCAATCTATGTACTTCTCTAGCCATTTCCCTATCACGACTATCCACATCAGCTAGGCTACCCACGAGCGCCCGACTCAAAGCATCCTCCACCATATTTGCCTTACCTAGTTAATAAAGCACACTCATATCATAATCTTTTGGAAAGACACCTTATTTGTCTCAAGTTGAGATATTTTTGAGTGAAGACATAGTTGAGGCTCTTATGCTCACTGAATTCATAAACATGCACCCCATATACGTAATGACGTCAAATCTTTAATACAAACTCCACGGCGGCCAATTCAAGATCATGGGTAGGGTAATTCTTCTCATGCACTTTGAGTTTCCTAGAAGCATAGGCTATGACCTTACCATTTTGCATTAGCACACAACCCATGCCAACTCTAGATGTATCACAATACACAACAAAACCTTTAAGCCCATCTTGTAATGAAAATATAGGAGCAAACAAAACCCTATCCTTCAATGTTTGGAAACTCCTTTCATATTCATTGGACCACACAAACTTAGCCTTCTTTTGAGTTAATTTAGTCATAAGAGAAGCAATGGAGGAGAACCCATTCACAAATCTTCTATAGTAACTCGCAAGGCTCTAGAAGCTCCAAATATCCAACGGGGTCAATGGTCTAGGCCAATTCCTAATCATATCGATTTTGTAACACCCCACACCTTACATGTACTAGTCCTACGCACGTGAAACATGATATGGTTTGGTCAAATTAGTGGCTATTTTTAAAAGTATTTGAATCTCAAATTAGAGGGTGATATGTACGTCTAACACTTAAGAGGGTCGAGCGTATAGAAGTTTTAAGTCAAATTGAGGAGATCGCAGTCTTAAATGAAGTGAGAGAATTGAGGTGCTTGTAGGACTTAGGAAGCTAGCAGGTGAGTCACCTACTTTCTTAGCTTCAATTTGCTAGCTACACGGAGACGAGGCCTGACGTCGAATCTGTCCAAGTTCGATTATGAATAAAGTCTGTGTTAAGAGTGTCACTTTAGTCCATGTTTTAGCATCATAAATGGACTATATTTTTAGCCCAATAAGGATATAAAAAGATCCCAAACACATCACAATTTTTTTGATAATTTAGGCCCAAACTAACTAAGAGAAAAGGGAAAAATGGGCAGCAAAGGTCCATAAGTTTGGCGCCCCTTAAGGCCCAAGTGAAAAAGGCAATATGATACATTAACCACTTGATAAAGTGAGGTTTATAATGGAAAAGTAATTCGGCCAAGTGCTCCTTTTGAAGGGGCTTATAAGCAGCTTACTCAAGTCACTTAACTTGGACAAAAATTAGATTGTTTTTCCAAGTTTTCTCTCAATGTTTTCTTGACTTTACAAGTAGCCAAAAGAGACTTTTAGGGTTCTTGGAGAGGCCCTAAAACTTGAAGGTGAAGGTAAGTAATTATAGTTGTGTATTTAGTATGATTTCTTCATCAAAAACAAGAAGTATATGCTAGTTATGCTTGTGATGGAAATTGGACAGCACGTCTCCTAAGGATTATTGTGCACTTTTCTTGTTACGCAAGAGGATTTTCTCTTCTTGGTTAACCGAATTATGAAGTAAGACTTGTATTTTTAACAAGGTTTAGGTTGTTAGTGATGTAACTAGGCTACTGTACCACGTTTACAGTCTGCAAAAGTGAGTTCTTATATAATATCGCATTTGTGTTCTTACTACGAACTTATGGGTTGGTAGTTGAGAATTGTGGTTCCACGACCTCCATCTACTTTGGGACTATTTTGGGACTGTTTTAAGGATAATTTTATGTGTAACTAATGTTGGATACAGTCTAGTTAAAGTAGAAACAGGTTCAAATTTGTTGATTTCGAAATGTAGCGAGACGACGTAATGTTATGCCGCCTATTTGTGTGTTGTGTAAGATTTTTCTGTCATGTACCTGGTGAACTGTTGTAGGACTGTTAGGGCTCTAAAAAAAGTTGTATATTTCATGTACATAAGAATAGTTATTAGAAAATATGATTATAAGTGGAAAGGTTGAAAGAATGCCTTTGGGTCGCTAAGTACAACCTCGCTGCCCGGATTTACTTTTTATAAGATTGGACTGCAAAGAAGTGTTTCTTAGATGTTGATACCAGCATTAGTGTCTACACTATTGTAAATAAATATTTGAGGGAAAAGGAGGTTACTCCGAGGTAATAACGAGGTCATATATCGAGGTATGTAAGGCTAATCGATTTCGTATTACTTGGCATGAAATCTAGATTCTTCCTTGGCACATAAAAGCACTTACCAACTCCGACACAACTATTAACCATGTCTCCACTCTTTCACATGTTCATATGCTCCCATAAATAGTCACCTTCAAATCTACATACATATGTGGATATCAAGTTACATGGGTTCTTGTTGCTAAATAAAGTTCACTGGTTGTTTCATCTCATACGCATTTCATTATTTGTGTAACGTACTCTTTTCATTATCATATTGTCTTATATGATTATTTACATGTCACATGCTATAACTATAGTCCTACATCTCCAATATAGTGATGACCAAAAGAATCATCTCAAAGATAATTGAAAGGTAAAATATATTGCTTATTGATGGGTCGTAACCCGAAGGGTTGAAGAATCACCTAGCCAAGTTCGATCCTATCACAGGGGGTAGCCCAAGGGGTTACAGGAAAAGTCTAGCCAGGGCCGATCCCGATAGAGATTTACCACTGATCAGCTGGTCATTTGTACTACATGATGTACATAGATTATACAATAAAGGTAAAATAATAAAAAGAACTTATAGTACATGGTTCAACAGTATGACTAAAGGTGGTCTATTATCCTTACACTAGTGCATAGTTTCATTTGAGTTGTTACTTTATATACAGTATTTTCCGCAACTTACATATTCAGTATATTATCTCATATTGACGTCCCTTACGGGGGACCTGCATTTTATGTTGCAGGTACAGGTTCTAGTAGCTTTCCCCGGTAAGAGTACAGGATACCAGTTATCATTACCAAGCTCTAGGTTGCTTTGGAGTTTTGTGTGTCTAGAGCTTATATTTTGGTATTATATAGTTAGTCGAGGCGGGGCCTGTCCAAACCCTTATCAGATATTTTCCTTATACATAGGCTTTGTAGACTATGTAAATTAAAGTGTGGTTATTTCTCATACTTTAGACCATGTGACTCTAATGGCCTAGCCATATGCATTTCCTTTTGGCTTGTTATTACTGTTTACTTTCTTAAAGGCATGTTGAATGAAGAAATTCCTTATAATATGTATAGAAAGTGCATGGATACAGGTTAGTTTTCTTGAGCCTTATCGGCAACTGGTGCCAGTCCACCTTAACGGGACTTAACGCGTGATAAACGTGGTATCAGAGCGGGTCATCCTAGGGAGTTTACAAAGTCGTGTCTATGTAGAGTCTTATTTATCGATGTGTTGTGCACCACATTTATAAGCTGGAGGCTATGTGGTATTTAGGAGTTGTTACTTTCTTTTCATTCTTTAGATCATGCCATAGAGCCAAGTGTAAAAGGTGGATTGTGTCTAATTCCTAAATTGTTTTGTATAGCAAGTACACCAGAAACTAGGAAAAACAAAAGTAAAAGGAAGGAAGTAGAAGTGGTGGTTGGTATACACAGTCCGGTGAGATAACAAAATGAGGCTCAAGATGGCTCTGTGTCACATACATCTCCAACTCCTCCAGCTCTTGATGAACCAGGAAGCACTGAAATTCCCCCAAAACCACCTATCGATGCTACCGTGGAGGATCTGAGAAATGCAGTCCAACTATTGACTCGTATAGTTGCTGGCCAAGGTCAAAGATAGGAAGGTCCAGTTATAGGTGTAGGTGGTGCGAATAGGGCAGCTAGCACGAGGACACTGACTTCCTTAATTTGGACCATCCATCCTTCACTAGGTCAGATCTTAATGAAGATACCCAAAATTTTATTGATCAGATTCAATGCACTTTACATGTTATGCATGTGAGTTGTACTGAAGCTATTGAGCTAGTAGTGTATAGATTTAAGGGTGTGGCTATATTTTCGTATGAAGCTTGGAAGCAATCTAATGGTATAGATGCACCTCCCACTACCTGGAAGAAGTTCAAAGAGGCATTTCTTGACCATTACTTGCCATTAGACATCCGAAAGGCCCGTACAAATCAATTCATGAACCTCCACAAAAGGAATATGAGTGTGATGGAGTATAGCCTTCAATTTAATTCCCTGTCCAGGTATGCTCCTAATGTAGTTGCTATTATGGTAAATAGAATTAATCAATATGTGGATAGATTAGATATGTATCTAGTCAGAGACTATACCATTGCTTCCTTGAATAAAGACAGAGATATAGCAAGGATGCAATTTTTTGCACAGAAATTAGAGAATCAGATACAAAGAAGAAGGAAACAAGAGTTGGAAAGGGGGCATGCCAAAAGTGCCTGATGTACAGGGGAGTTTACAACATCCCAAGGTGAGCTTAGGCCTCGATTTTCTAATAGACCATCTAGGCAATCATCCTCCTACTCTACAGCTAGTGCTTCACCATAACTTCAAGGGTCTAGAAGGAATCAGTTTGGTCAACGAGGTGAGGGACAAGGTCCACGGACAACAGGATATTTGATAGGCCAGCAAATGACTCCTACGTAGCCTTGTAAAAAGTGTGGAAGAAGTCATTCAGGTATATGTCATGTTTGGACGGACGCTTGTCATTGGTGTGGTGCATTAGGGCATATAATGAGAAATTGCCCGAGGAGGCTTATGGGTGATGTAGCACAACCTATTCGGTCAACTGTTGCATCATCATCGTCAGTTCTTCCGGTAGGTAGGGGTCAACAAGCACCTATGGGTTGTGGTAGAGGTGTAAGAGGAGCAGCTAGCTCTAGCGGAGTCTAGATTGGAACTTATGCTCAGGGGATTTTCTAAAATTTGGAAGCTTCACCAGATGTGGTCACTGGTACATTTTCCATCTTTTCACATAATGTATATGCATTAATTGACCCTGGTTCTACACTATCATACATTACCCCACTAGTTGCTGGGAAGCTTAAGAGAACACACAGATTATTGAACAAACCATCTGGAGTGTCCAAACACATCACAATTCCTTTGATAATTTAGGCCCAAACTAACTAAGAGAAAAGGGAAAAATGGGCAGCAAAGGCACATCAATTTGGAGCCCCTTAATTCCTAAGTGAAAAGGGAAAATGATACATTAATCACTTGATAAAATGAGGCTTATAATGGAAAAGTAAGTCAGCCACGTGCTCCTTTAGAAGGGGCTTATAAGCAACTTACTCAAGTCACTTAACTTGGGCAAAAATCAGATTATTTTTTCAAGTTTTCTCTCAACTCTTTCTCGACTTTACAAGCATCCACAAGAGTCTTTTAGTGTTCTTAGAGAGGCACTACAACTTTAAGGTAAAGGTAAGTAATTATTGTTGAGTATTTAGTATGAGTTCTTCATGAAAAACAAGAAGTATATGCTAGTTATGCTTGTGCTGGAAAATTGGACAGCATGTCTCCTAAGGATTATTGTGCACTTTTCTTGTTACTCAAGAGGATTTTCTCTTCTTGGTTGGCTAAATTATGAGGTAATGCTTGTGTTTCTGACAAGGTTTAGGTTGCTAGTGATGTAACTAGGCTACTACACCACTTTTATAGTCCGCAAAAGTGAGTTCTTATATGATATCGCAATTGTATTCTTAATACGAACTTGTGGGCTGGTAGTTGGGAATTGTTGTTCCATGACCTCCATCGACTTTGGGACTATTTGGACTGTTTTAAGGCTGATTTTTTGTGTAACTAATGTTGGATACAGTCTAATTAAAGTTGAAATAGGTTCGGGATTGTTGACGTCGAAATGTAGCGAGACGATGTAATATTATGCCGCCTGTTTGTGTGTTGTGTAAGATTTTTCTGTCTTGTACCTGGTGAATCATTGCAGGAATGTTAAGGCTCTAAAACAAGCTATATATTGCATGTAGATAAGAATGGTTATTAGAAAATATGATTATAAGTGGAAAGGTTGAAAGAATGCCTTTGGGTCGCTAAATACAAGCTTGCTGCTCGGATGTTCCTTTTTATAAGATTGCACTGCCAAGAAGTGTTTCTTAGCTGCTAATGCCATTATTATTATCTACTCTGTTGTAGATAATATTTGTGGGAAAAGGAGGTTACTCCGAGGTAATAATGAGGTATATATTTAGGTAGGTAAGGCTACTCGATTTCGCATTACTTCGCATGAAATCTAGATTCTTCCTTGGTACATAAAGGCACTTACCAAGTCTGACACAACTATTAACTGAGTCTCCACTCTTTCATATGTTCATATTCTCCCATATGTAGTCACCTTCAAATATGCATAAATACGTGGATACCAAGTTACATGGGTTGTTGTTGCTAAATAAAGTTCACGAGTTGTTTCATCTCATACACATTTCATTATTTATGTAAATGTACTCTTCTCATTGTTATATTGTCTTGTATGATTATTTACATATCACATGCTACATCTACAGTCCTACAGCTCCAATATTGTGACCACCAAAAGAATCATCTCAAAGGTAATTGAAATATAAAATATATTACTTATTGATAGGTGGTAACTCGAAGGGTGGAAGAATCACCTAGCCAGGGTCAATACTATCACGGGGGGTAGCCTAAGGGGTGAAAGGAAAAGCCTAGCAAGGGCCGATCCTGATATAGATTTACCACTGATCAGCTGGTCATTTGTACTACATGATGTGCACAGATTATACAATAAAGGTAAAGTAATAAAAAGAACATATAGTACATGATTCCACAGTATGACTAAAGGTGGTCTATTATTCTCACACCAGTACATAGTTTCATTTGAGTTATTACTTTATATACAGTATTTCCTGCCTTACATATTCAGTATATTATCTCGTATTGACGTCCCTTACAGGGGACCTTCATTTTATGTTGCAGGTACAGGTGCCAGTAGTTCTACCCAGTAGGAGTACAGGATATCCAGCTGTCGTTACCAAGCTCTAGGTTGCTTCGGAGCTTTGTGTGTCTAGAGCTTATATTTTGGTATTACATAGTTAGTCGAGGTGGGGCCTGTCCAGACCCTTACAAAATATTTTTCCTTATACATAGGCTTTGTAGACTATGTAAATTAAAGTGTGGTCATGTCTCATACTTTAGACAACGTGGCTCCAATGGCCTAACCACATGCATTTCCTTTTGGCTTGTTATTACTGTTTACTTTCTTAAAGGCATGTTGAATGAAAAAATTCCTTATAATATGTATAGAAAGCGCATGGATATAGTTTGGTTCTCCCGAGCGTTATCCACAATGGGTGCCAGTCCGCCTTAACGGGACTTTGGGCGTGATAAAAGTGGTATCGGAGCGGGTCATCCGAGGCAGTCTACAAAGTCGTGTCTATGTAGAGTCTTGTTTATTGATGTGTTGTGCACCACATTTATAAGCTGGAGGATATTTGGCATTTAGGAGTTGTTACTTTCTTTTCATTATATAGATCGTGCCAAAGAGCCAATGTAAAAGGTGGATTATGTCTAACTCCTAAATTGTTTTGTACAGCAAGTACGCCAGAAACCAGGAAAAACAAAAGTAAAGGGAAGGAAGTAGAAGTGGTGGTTGGTATACCCAGTCGGGTAAGACAACGAAATGAGGCTCAAGATTGGTCTGTGTCACAGACATATCCAACTCCTCCAGCTCTTGATGAACCAGGAAGTACTAAAATTCCCCAGAACCACCTATCGATTCTACTATGCAGGATCTGAGAAATGCATTCCAACTATTGACTCTTCTAGTTTCTGTCCAAGGTCAAAGACAAGAAGGTCCAGTTATAGGTGTAGGTGTTGTGAATAGGGCAACTAGCACAAGGACACTGACTTCCTTAATTTGGACCCTCCATCCTTCACTAGGTCAGATCCTAATGAAGATCCCCAAGACTTTATTGATCAAATTCA
>JAABOM020061999.1:0-10565 GCA_011800125.2 Solanum clarkiae
CTTCCAAAACACCCAACTCTTATACTCATGGACCATAATTATTTTGTGTGCAATTTACACAATATTTACGAAATTTTTCATGAGTCATTTTACCCCAATTGTAATATTTGAGTTTAAGAAAGTTTTTCCTATGAATTTGCCTAACATGCCTCTTAATAAATATATAGATTTCTGCATCAGTTTTGAGCCTGACACTCATCCTATCTTTGTCCCTCCTTATTGTATGGCCTCAACAGAGTTAGGAGAACTTAAGATTTAGATCCAAGAACTCTTTGATAAGGGTTTTATCTATCCTAGTAGTTCATTGTGAGGTGTTCTGGTCTTGTTTGTTAAGAAAAAAAATGGTAATATGGGAATATGCATCAACTACCAACAATTGAATAAGGTTATTGTTCAAGACAAATACCTATTGCCCTATATTGATGATCTTTTTGACCAGTTGCAGGATGCATCAACGTTTTGAAAAATTAATCTCAATTTTGACTATCACCAGTTAAAATTTAGGGTTGAGGATGTGCCTTAGACTTTTTTTAAAATAAATATAGGCACTATGAATTCTTAGCGATGTTTTTTGGTTTGACCAATGCTCCCTCAACCTTTTATGAGTATGATGAATGAGGTATTTAAGACATTTTTTAATTTATTTGTTATTGTATTCATTGATAACATTTTAGTTTATTCCAAAAATATAGAAGATCATGCAGAGCATCTTTATATTATTCTGGATATCTTGAGAAGCAGAAATTGTATAAAAATTTCATAAGTAAGAATTCTTATTGTCCTATGTTGCCTTCTGAAGGCATGTTATTCTAAAGAAAGGGGTAATGATGGATCCACAAATGATTGAAGTAGTTTTGAGTTAGATTTGTCCTAGTTCAGTCACCAAGGTAAGAAGTTTTGGGGGGCTCGCTAGCTACTATCGACTATTTGTGAAAGACTTGTCTTCCATTGCTCCCAATTTGACAAGGTTGACCCAAAAAGATGTTCTATTTGAGTGCACCGATAAGTGTGAAGAAATCTTTAAAAAGTTTAAGACGTTTTTTACTATAACCCCAATCCTGACATTATCAATGGAAGGTAAGAGTTTTACTATTTATCATGATGCCTCATGTATGGGTTTGGGTGTTGTGATGATGTAAGATAAGAATGCCATAACTTATGCTTTATGGCAGTTAAAGATTCAGGAGAGAAACTATCCAACATATGACTTGGAGTTGGCAGTGGCAATATTTGCCTTAAAAATCTGGCAACATTATCTCAATGAGGCTAAGTATGAGGTGTTTACTGAATAACGTCTACAACACATGTTTACTCAAAATAAGAGATAGCGGAGATGGATAGAGCTGCTTAAGGATTATGACATCACCATCCAATTCCACTCAAGTAAGGCTAATGTAGTGGCAGACACATTGAGCTGAAAATCAATAAGTATGGGTAGTCTATCCTAGTTGAGTATGGCTAAGCGACCTTTGGCTAGCAAAATTCAGGTATAAGAGATCAAATTTAAGAATCTAGAATCTTAGAGAAAGGAGGAGTGTTGGAAATTATTAAATTGAGACCCACTATATAGAAGAGATTAAGACCAAGCAGTTTCAAGTTGAGGAATTGAACCAAATTAAAACAAAGTGTATTGATGTTGGGCCAAAATTACATATTTTGAGTCATTATTTATCTCATATTTAATATTTTTCTTTATTCTTTTTGAGCATAAATTTTATGGATTGTGCTAATTGTGTATTTTATTTGTAAAATTAATTTGGCGCAAAAATGAAGAGATTTGGAGCTCAAACAAATTAAAAAAAAAGTTTACAGAAGAAAAATCAAACAGACAGCTTAATGGATTAAAGTGAATATAATAATATATATTATTATATATGTATAATGGCTTGAAGAATTACAATTTGCAATTTGCAATTTGCAAATTTGAAGAAGTTGCCACGTGGATAGCATGAAATTTTTGGAGGCGACGTACAATACTATTTTGCGTGAAGGTCTAATTCCTTCCGGTTTTTGAGTTCCCGAATTTGTTTTAGACTCAATTATTTTAGTTGTGATTTTTTTTTCTACACCTATAAATATTTCATAAAATTATGTTTTATACAATTTTTGACCTAGAGAAATAAAAGCCGTCGTGGAGGCCGAAAAATTTTGGTTTCATCTTTTCTTCTCCATTATTGTTTATTTTTATATTTATCTTTGAATGATTTGTCGTAATTTTTTCATGTCTATGTGGAGTTAAATTTCTCGTTCTAAGATTATGGTAGCTAATAAGATGATTGTTTAGTCATTATTAATTCGAAATATTTGTTTATCATATTAGTTGTTCTTATATTGCTTTTATCTATATTTCAGAGTCTGGCCAACTACGAAGTAAATTAGTTTTCATTCTGGATTCGAGAGATATTCGAATGGATAGAACATAGTATATAGGAGCTTATTTGACTAAGAAACTAGATTGATCGTGTAAGGGAGACTCGTGATAACTACCCTTACATCTCACTTAGTTCATAATACAGGAAGATAACGTTAAAGCACTTTTATTGGTCTGTCTATCCCTGCTCAACGATATAGTTAGGCAGTTAATAATGGTAGGCCGGCAGAGTCGTGCAACCCCATTCAGGTAATTTTAACCCTGTGAATCAGCAACTAGATAATCAAATAATTTGATGAAATTGAGGCTAAACATGATTACTAGCTAAATCATAATCTTAGATCGATTCATTCATTGATTGTGCAAAAGTATTTCTCATCTTGATTAATTATTCACTTTTTAAATAAATAATTAGAATTAATATAACTTAGTAAATAATTAATCAACAAGTCCTTTGGGTTCGACATCCGGCTTCTGCAAAGAACCACTATATTACTTGGGTTGACCATGTACACTTGCATGTGCTAGGGAAGCAACAAATTTTTGGCGCCGTTGCCGGGGACTTAGAAATTAATTATTTTTCTAGGTTATATTTTTTCTTTTATTATTTAAGTTTTTTTTATTTTTAGTATTATATTCTTTTTATTATTATTATTATTATTATTATTTTATTTTTTCTTGTTCGAATATTTAAAAAAAAATTAAACAAAAAGTATACTTTTTAGTACTCTTATTGATATGGATGATTTGAGTAAATAGTGGTTGGGTGATGAATATCCTTGTCAATATTATAATGGACCCCACTTAAATATAAAATGTCCTACTATTCAGAAGAGCAGGTTGGACGCATCTATCTAATCCTTTGAATGGAATATTTGTCATATATGTGGTGGTCAAGATGGTCATTGGAATGGTTGTTCGAACTTGTATCCCCCTCTCTCATACCTCAATTATTATTTTTTTTTATTGTTTGTGATGTTGACAGGGGTAATGAAGTGGAGCAGGCAGAACAAAAAGCTTGTACTAGTGAGCTATTGAGGCAAATATTAGAGTTACAGGAAAAGATAATGGAGCAACAAAAAAAAGCGAATGCCCACCTCACAAACATAGCTACTCACATAGCAGAAATTAAGCTCAAACTAGAGATAGACCAATCTGGCTCAGATGTTCATGACAAGGAAGCTCACTTGAACACACAGGTTGGGGCGTATGATGTCCAATCACAAATTGTCGATATCGAGAAGAGTACATACAAGGATGTAAATAATAATACAATTCATGTTAGGACGTATTAGACCTTATTCTTATCATTTTTCTACATTATGCTTGGATGATTGCTTGAATGATGAGAAATCAATCGAGTTATCTAAGCTGATGAAAAAAAGTGTAAGAAAGAGGAAGAATATGTCTATATTCTTGAATTTGTTGAGCAAAAATCAGAAAATTACATTTCTCATCTAAGGGCCAAGAAGTGTAAGATGCAATACCTATTACTTGGTTCCTTTATCTTCATGCCATCACCCCTTGAGCGAAGTAGAAAGATGGATGCAAAATTGGGGTTGCAATCATATCTTCAAAGTGGAGAAAAAAATTGGTGGTAACTTGAGTCATGCCGCTACATTAAATCAGACGCTTATTGGGAGGCAACCCAATTGCAGTGTAGCTTTTTAGTTTTATTTATTTTATATATTTATTTATGTTTAGTATCACTTTCTTTTCTTTTTTGTGTGTTTTTATTTTTTGCAGATTAAGGAAAGTTTGAGTACTTAAAATTTGAAGCACAAGATCAATTTGAGGTTAAGTGTGGGGTGTGTACAACCCTCGATGGATATTGAGAGAAGATGCTTCTTGCTAGGTCTAAAGACCTCAGAGAGTTTTCCTAACCCTTATTTTAAATTTTAATTGATGCTTTGAGAACATAACATCTTTTCAAGTGTGGGGTGAGAATTCTTTCAAATATATTATTTAGACTGGAGTGTGTTTTAGGTTTGTTCAATATTCATAACAAAAGAAAACAAAAAAATTAATTAAAAAACAAAAAAATGAAAATTGAAAACAATTTTTTTTTAAAAAATAACAAAATTTTGTTTATTTATTTATTTATAATTATTTTTTTATTAGTAGAAGCACACTTAATCTACCTCTTGGTTTTTCTTTTCAGTTCTTTTCTGAGAGGGGTCCCTTTGAACCGAGTATCTTTTATTTTTATTTTTAGGAAGTAATTTTTTTTTTTGGGAAAGAAAAGAAAACACATTTTGACTCTTCTGGTACTTGCTATTTAGGCCTAATCTTGAGTAGTACTCTCCTATGAATGCTTGATTAATAATTAAATTGTAAATTATTTGAGATCTAGGTTCATAGTTGTAACTCTATATATAGCTTATTTTATTTTACAGTTTATTATGACTTTGTCTCTCTTAGAAGTGGAATTGATCTATCTTGATTGATACTTATGCTATGTGTGGTGAGAATTTGGTTATTCCATGTGTTGCATCTTAGTGTAGAACTTGCCCTGCATATTATTGAAGCGAAATAAAAAGTATTGTTTTTGTTAGAAGATGATAATAGGCTTTCTTTGTTTTGTCTTGTAAAATTTTAGCATTTTTAGATATTATATCACTAGTTAGCTCTTTTGAGCCTATAGCTTTTTGTTGGTAGCCATATATTTACTTTGATCTTATTTTGTTGAATCCCTAGTTTTTGCACCTTGATTCCTTCAGCACTGTAGCATAGACATGTTATAATTGTTAAATCTTAAGAAAAGAGATATTTAAGTGGTAAAAGGTGATCAATGATAACTACATGGTGATAAAAAAAACCCTCTTCGAAAGAACGTGTCATAAAAAACGAGAAAAAAAGAAAAGAATTATTCGGAAAAAAAAAGAGAAGTGAAACTTTTTTATGAGACGAGATTGCTAGTGAAATAATTATTAAAGAGAGGGTTAATAAAAATAAAGAGAAGAATATAATGGGTGATGAAGTCTAAAAGTGCAAAGTGCTTGGGGAAATGTAAGTCATTATTGTATAGTTTTCCTACCTGTCCCCTAGCCTACATTACAACCCATTAAAGTCATATTTAATCCTATTCAAATATGCTTAATTAGTGGATATGTACATAATGGGCAAGCCTATGGTTCTTTGTGCATAAATGTGAATTCTTTGTGAGTGCGAGAGTTGTTCAGTAATACAAAGTCCTTAATTTATATTCAATCATTTGAATTGAGTGTGTGGACTATTTCTTAATATGAGGGCACTTGTTTCATGATAGATAGGTGATGTTATTAGCTTTTTTGGGAGAATAGGTGAGCAAATTTAAATTTGAGGAGTTAGAGTCCTTCCTTGAGGTTAGGAGGTTAAAATTTTATTTTTTAGTTGTATATCTTGCATAATGATTCGGAAGTGTACATGATTATTTTTGGATGACCTAAATTATTTGTATCAATCAAAGTGGTGGTCCTATTTGATTCTTTTATGAGCTTTAACAGTTGCTCGAGGACAAGCAAAATTTAAGTCTGGGGTGGTGATGTTGGGCCAAAAATACATATTTTTAGTCATTATTTACCTCATATTCAATACTTTTATTTACCCTTTTTGAGCATAAATTTTATGAATTATGCTAAATTATGTATTTTATTTGTAGGACTAAATTGGCGCGAAAATGAACAGATTTGGAACTCAAACGAATTAAAATGGAAAGATTACAGAAGAAAAATCAAGCACACAACTTAATGGATTAAAGTTAATATAATAATATATATTATTGTATACGTATAAGACTTGAAGATTTGCAGTTTATTTGCATTTTGAATTGAAGCTGCCACGTGGCAGCTAATTAGTGGCAGTAACCATTGTTGAACGCGGCATACAACATCATGCGCACGAGCAGTCCAATTTTATTCCAGATTTAAGTTTTTCAATTAGTTTTGGACTTAATTATTTTATTTTGGAGGACTTTTCTACACCTATAAATATTTCATAAAATTAGGTTTTATACAACTTTTGAGCTAGAGAAAAATAGAAGCCGTCGTGGAGGACGGAGAATTTTGATTTCATCTTTTCTTTTTCATTAGTATTTATTTTTGCATTTATCTTTGAATGATTTGTCGTAATTTCTTCATATCTATGTGGAGTTAAACTTCTCGTTCTAAGATTATGGTAGCTAATAAGATGATTGTTTAGTCATTATTAATTTGAAATATTTGTTTATCATATTAGTTTTTCTTATATTCCTTTAATCTATATTTCATAGTCTGGCCAACCATGGAATAAATTAGTTGTTCATTCTGGATTCAAGAGATGTTGGAATAAATAGAACACAGTAGTATACAGAGCTTGTTTGACTAGGAAACTAGATTGATTCGTGTATGGGAGATTCGTGACAACTACCCATCTACCTCGCTTGGTTCAAATACAGGAAGATAACGTTAAAACATTTTTATTAATGTGTCTATCCCTGCTCAATAATGTAGTTAGGCAGTTAATAAAGGTAGGCTGGCAGAGGCGTGTAACACTGTTCAGGTAATTTTAATCCTATGAATCAGCAACTAGATAATCAAATAATTTGATGAAATAATTGAGGCTAAACATGATTATTAGCTAAACCATAATCTTAGATTGATTTATTTATTGATTGTGTAAAAATATTTCTCATCTTGATTAATTATTCACTGCTTAAATAGATAATTAGAATTAATATAACTTAATAAATAATTAATGGACAAATATTTTGGGTTCGACATCCGATTTCTGAAAAGAGCGACTAGATTACTTGGGTTGACCACGTACACTTGCGTGTGCTAGGGAAGCAACAGGGACCAAGATAATAACCTACAAAAAAGTAGCAAAGGGTGAGCACCAGACCATAGGTACTCAGTAAAATGGAAATTAACCTAAAGTATACCAATGAAGAACACAAGTATTCCTTAACACCAATCACATACCACCGAACTACAAACATGCACCCAGAAAAGTCTCAACATAATATATATGTATATATAGCATCACATCTCAGAATATCCAACTCATACACAAGTCAAGCAGTACAATAGAGATCCAGTCTCATCATAGTACATATAATAATATTAAGAAAGAATGATATAAAATGAAATGAATTCCATGAAATGTAATAATGTGATGCAATATCAAATAATCATACTGCATATCTATCCTACGATACACATTTGTTGATTGTGTCAGAACGGAAAGCATGAAGGCCTACATGGACCGTGCATTCGTCGAATCATTTCCCTTCGGCATTTGCTTTTATATCTAGCCAAAATCATTTCCTATCAATTTTTCATTTCTTTTCCTTTTTTCCTCTAGCCGAAACCATTTTCCTTAGGCTTTTCATTGTCAATGAATCATCAAGCAAACACATAATAATGACAAAATAGTGATGTTCATGGAAATAGAATATGCAAGATGCATATATGAATCATTTATTTCAACAATCAAAATTGAGTAACTCGCAAGTACACAAGTATTCACAATGTAATCTTGACCTCATCACAATATCAATATACACATCAATGAATGCGCAATTCCCATGTATTATGAATCCACAAATTATTTCACAAGTGAAGATTTTACCAAATGAACAATTACCCAATTCAGAATCTCATGATCAAAGCCTACAAGGATATAATTCTACCCCAAATATTCAACTTCATACACATGGGATCACACAAGGTTCAATCATAGTTTACAAAAGATTAGAAGTCCCACTTGCCTTAAAAAGATCTCGAATTAAGTCAAATCCAAAACTTTTTCCATTCCACAGTACTCCGAATCACCAATCTATTCAAATATATCATCAGAATTACATAACGAATCTAATAACACTAAAATTAATTAATTCGAATGAAAAATGATCAAAAATTTCATGCTAGAAAAAGTAGTCGGAATATGAAACTTAACATATGAAAACGTTCTCTAAGAGATAAGAAATTTAAAGGTGAAAACTGTTTCGAAAACTGATTTAAAATGAAGGAGAAATTATCAATTTAGAATTAAAAATCAAAATATGAAAAATTCTCAAATTCTCCAATTAAAAATTCAAAATTATAAATTAAGTGGTGTTTTAATTTGGAAAAGTATAAACGTGTTGTACTCTTTAATTTTTTCCTTGAATGAGGTTTTCTTCCATTAAGTTTTTCTGACAAAATTTTTAATGAGGCAACAAATAATGCGTATTAAAAGATATGTATACTCTTTTTCCTTCACCAAAAATTTTTTCACAGAAATTTTTCTAGTGAAGTTTCAACAAGACATATTATTTATGGATATTCAAGGGGAGTGTTACATAATATGATAGTGTAAATGTCCACTACATCAAGAAGTTACTCTCATCAATTATATCTCCATTACTTACCTCCATTATGAAGATAGCCTCCCCCTTTATGATCATTATTCTTGTAACCTTACAGCCCCATAACCTTCCCCATTATTTCATGATTTATGTCATATTTATGACTAATCTTTTGTATGCCTATATATAACACTTGAATACTTGGAAGAATAAGAAAAACTCTCATTTCTCATCTCCCTATTTTTATTGCTCATCTTATAAATTTCTTCTCGACTTTCTTATTTACGTTATCACTCTTTTAACTTAGTTTTATAGCAGTTAAACATTGTTTTGATGATTGATCTGAAAATTATTGTGCATCCTCATAGTCAACTATGTGTTCTAATAATTTTGGTTAGTCAAATTGTTTTCAAGAGTTGATAATTTAGTCTCATTTTGCTATTTTCTGCTTATTCTTCATGTTTTATTTTTTATATGGATCGTAATTCTGTTGCATACATTAATTACTACTTTGATGTGGTTTTATGTAGGTTTGTGTAATGAACTCATATTGTATTGATATGGATAATTGGAATTACACGTACAAATATAAGAGTTCATCATTATAATCATTCCAAACTAGTAACAAATCTTATGATGGAAGAAGAAGAAATAAAAAGAAAGAATGAAGGGAGATTCCAGAATTAATCTAAACAACTAAGAAATAAAGAGATAACTCACAAGCCTAAACCCTAATTGAGTATTTTCTTCTTCTATATATAGGCATCTTCCCGGGATCCCAAATGTAATTTGACATCTTCTCACATCAGCATATAGGTCCTCCATCTTAGTTATATTCATAACAGTTTGATCGGTTTCAATTTTGAGTAACATGGTATATAATATTTTTCAGCAACTTTCAAACTTATATTTTCAAAGTTAGTCTACACAAAGGTTATCTATAATCAGAATTATATTTTTCTATCTTTAGGGATATGACACAGTAATTAAAAATTTAAGAACGAATAAATTGCAGGAAGAAAAATGCCATTGAACCTACATGTGGAAGTAAAATATTCATCATGCCTTACATGATGAAGAGAATAGAGAAAAGACACGTTGTGAACTATACCAAGATAAATACATCCCTTTCTTGCATTATCTCAATATGAGTCAAAACAATTATCATTTCTTTTCTTTTGGTTTATTAATGTAGGTTGTAATAATGATGAGGAATGCGAAGAAGAAATGTGCCAATTCAATACAAATAAAATAATATATAGAAAGGATCTTTTTAATATATATTATGTCAAGTAAAGTGTATTATCAACTCTCATAGCATAACCAACAACAACATGAGTTGTGACGGAGTAGTAAGTATTTTTTCATTCTTAATCAAAGATTTTAGATTCGAGTCTCTTTGGATATGAAATCGTCTTTATTAGAAAATACTTTAATATAAAATTTACCCATACGAATTCAAATTTAATCAGACTTTGATGTTGATACCAAATACAGGATGATTTTTTTTTAAAAAAAAAAAACACCCATAGTAGATGCAATTGATACCAGTCCACTAACTGATTTTCTTTAGTGCATATAAGATGTTTAGGCATATAAAAAGGGTGATGGTTTGTGATTTTTGTTAAGAGCTTCATTTTAATTAATGTAGCAAGCGTTTTAAATTTTGTAATGCACAATAGACAGATTAAATACATGATAATCTAATATTCCGATATGCATATTTACGTATCTATTTATCTTGGGTAACTTTTAGAATCTATTCGGAGCCTGTTTGACTTAACTGAAAAAAATAGCTTTGAAAAAGTATTTTAGAAGCACTTTTTAAAGTGCTGAAATTTATTTGAAAAATAAGCAATTATGTGTTTGGATAAAAGTGTTGTAGCT
>JAABOM020062000.1:0-10564 GCA_011800125.2 Solanum clarkiae
AGGTTTGACTCATATATTTTTATTGGGATTATTACTCTCATTTATATTTCGTACTTTTCACTTTACATATTCGGTACATATTTGATACTGACCCCCTTCCTTTGGGGGCTGCTTTTCATGCCCGCAGGTACTGACGCACAAGCTAGAGAGCCAGCTTCTTAGGATCTCTGTCTACCGTTGAAGTGCTCCCTTTACCTCAGGAGCAGATTTTTAATATATACATGTACAGTTATTTTCTGTATTGTCGCATTTATGTGTATTCGAGGGTATGACTGGACCCTATCCCGTCCTAGGTTCCAGTTTGTATGTGTAGAGGTTTGTGGATACATGTGGGTGTAGGATATTGCATGTGGTAAGACTACGTATGTATGATACATTTGTTGGGCGGTTCTACCGCAGCGGTGGCCTTGTCAACCCGCATATATATGTGTATAGATATTTGTTGTATGCTGGGTTACTATTTGCAAGTTTGTTTAGTCAGTAAAACAGAGGAAACTCTGCCGAAATTTCGATAGACGCTTTAGCTATTATAGTTGGAAATCCGGTTTAGTGTTTGTCTGGGTGCCCAATTGACACTAATCACGGTCCCTGGGTTGGGTCGTGACAGGATGGCTTCCTACCGACCGTTAAAACTTCTATAGCCATAGATGGACTCGTAGCCAACTTGAGCAGTGACTTTGAAAAGGTGTATTTTCATCTTTTCTCATCCTTTAAGCCTAAGCTTTTCAATTTTCACCTAAATAAACCCCTAAAACATGATTCTTCAAATCATTAACATTCAAACACTCTCCAAACTCAGAACGTAGTTTCAAAAGGATAAAAGATAGGGATTTCAAGCACTTTCTTCAAATTTCTTCAAGAACTTGATTCCCACAGGTATGTAAGATCCTCCAAGAGTTATCCTACATTTATTTTAGTATCTTTAACTATTAGTCTCTATCCAAGATCAAGTTTTCTCCATTACTAGTTAGTTTCATTGAAATACTTGTCCAAGTATTTTTCTTGATAAAAATCTTGGTCTTTACTGATTTCACTACTAAAGTAAGTTATTAAGTCAGGGTTTCATGGTTGAGGTTGCAATTATAAGAACCCTAGATATTTTATGAAAACCATTACGTTCACAATTTTGAATTGACTTCAAGGAGTAATCAAAGCATTTGATTTACAATATAGCTGAGTTACTGCACTCCCCGAATGCAAATGCTTATGGAGTCTACGCCGACAACTCCACGAACAAGGTCCGTCTTCCATGAACGTGGATGTCTAAGTAAATTGACCTTCGCTATGTAACTTAACCTGCACTAGAAACAGCAGAAAAAACTAGAAACACAGAATGACTAAAATGACAATTAAACTCTCGGGGATTCTTTCAAAACCTCATGAACACAAACCAAACATTTAACCCTACTAGAAACAATGATCAAGACTTAATAGAATCATCAAACTTCGTGTCTAGAACCTCGATGGCCTCGAACCCGAGAAGGATCATCTAAACTAGTTTCTCAAAATGTTCACAGAAGCTCTAGAAATTGTATCGATGCCATTTATAGCATTAGTTTCATCATCTGGAACCATTAGAACTGACGAAATTCCAATCTAAGCCTCCAAACTTCGAATGTTGACCAAAGTCAACTTTATGATCCAAAATGAACTAGAAATGCAACTTTGGCCTGAAATCTCCATTATAACACTAAATTCAGCTCTACAAGTTCTCCTAGATCCTATTCAACATTCTGAAACTGATGGAATCAAAAGAATTGCAAACCGATACTAGAAATTGCAATGACTGCAAAGGTTATTTTTTTCCATTTTTGACTTAATTACCATTTTTCCCTTCCAAAAAGTTGCCTAGGTCATTTTTGGGTGACTCTAAAAGTTGAATTTCGAAAATCTAATAAAAAAATGAAATTTTGTAAAAGAAAGAGTTTTTAAAGACTTAAGTTTGAAAATTTTGAGTTTTGGAGCCATTTTGAGTTCTGAGCATCAAAATTTGATTCTCTTAATTCCGCCAGCTCCAAAACACCGAATCTAATTTAGGAGAACATACAGAATTGGATTTGGAGTTATGATGGAGATTTTATGTCCAAAGTTGCTTTTTTAGCTCTTTAAAGTTGGAAAATTTCAATTTTCTAACCGTTTTGAGTTCTGAGCATCGTAATTTAATTGTGTCGATTCCAATAGCTTTGTAATGCTGAAGCTGGTCTAGAAAAAAATTGCAGAACTAGATTTGGAGTTAAAATGGAAATTTTAGGCCCAAAGTTGCATTTTTAGTTGTTACCGGAGCCAAAGTTTCACTTTGGCCAACATTCTAAGTTTGGAAGCTCGGACTGAAATTCTGAAAATTGCAGTAGTTCTAGATGGTCAGACTACGATAGAAATGGCTTCATTGCATTTTTAGAGCTTCTGAGAATATTTTGAGTGTTTGAGCTCGAAACTTGTTTAAATGATCTTTCTCGGATTTCGGGCCAAGGAGGGCCTCAAGTTTGAATTCTGATGATTCCGTTGGGTTCAAAATGTTGAATTTGGTCTAGGAAGACTCTTCGTTCAGTTCCTGGGGCTTCCGAGTATGTTTGGTCCCTTCGGTAGTTTTTGATATTGAGAAATAAGACCCACATTTGAATAACATGACCTCTGGTGGGAATTTTGACTAGACCACTGAGTCGAGAATGTCATTTCTAATCAAATTTTCATACATGGATTGCATTTTTTGACACCAGATGAGGCCAAATTATTGAGTTTAACCTTGAAAGGTTGGTAAAAATACTGAAGCGGCGGGCGGTGTGTCCCAATTATGTGCTGCCATGTGAGATACAGTAATAGGGGGCCTTAAATCTGCAGATTTATTTTCAGATTTTCCCCAAACTTCAAATATCAATTTCTCACTCGATTTTGATCAGATTTGAGTGATTTAAAAAGGTAACTTGTATACTTTTTTCTAGAGGAACACTTTGGGTTCTTCAAAAACTGATTTTGGTGCGTTGTTTTTGGTAAACTTTGACATTTTTCTGCTATATAATGAAGATGATTTCGAAAACTTAATCATTGATTTCTCCCTATTCTAAGCTCCATTTTTTAAACCAATTTATCGTCGGATTCCTTGTTACAAGTAGAATTTTTTTCATCCATAAATTTCCAGTTTCCGACCGCATCTTCTGCCATGGCATTTTTAACCATTTTACCTCCTTTTCTCCTAATTCATTGATTTTAGTGTCACTAGGTTTGTTATGTGATTGTATGCTATATTTGTATAGATTTTGGTAATTTGGAGTATCGTAGGAGAGGGAAAGTGGCGATTCCTTCTTGATTTCAAGACTTTATTTAAGGCAGGTGGATTTCTAACCTATTATTAAGTATGTTGAACCTCGTATGCTCCATCTGTATAGAATTGAGTATTTTGGGATAGAGATGGATCAATGTAGGCTTTGATTGAAACATTTTGAGTTGAGTAACTATTCCTAAGGTGATATGTGACTTGTGAATAAGTTATGGTGGTTTATTACATGTGAAACAGTGAATTATTTGTTATTGATATCGAATTGGTACTTATTTTGAGATGTGAATGTTATTGAGGTCGTGATGGTATTGATATGTTGAGGATATTGCAACATTTATGGTATTGACTCATTCTTGATTGTTGAGATATATGATTCGAATGGACATCTTGTGTATTTTATTTCATGTACATGATCATTGTATATTTATTATGTGTTTTCTTGATGATCTAAAGAAAGGAAATGAAAAGTCGAAGGAAAATGGTTCCGGCTAGTGAAAAAGAAAAGAAATGAAAAGTCAATGAGAAATGGTTTTGGCTATATATGAAATAAAATTGCCAAAGGTAAATGGTTCCGGCGGATACATGGTCCATGTGTAGCCCCCATGGGTTCTAACTAAGGTATGATTATGATCAGCGGATGTGTATCATAGGACAGACATGTATCGCTATTATTTGACATTGCATAGCTTTATTTACATCTCACGACATTCATTTCATCCCATGATGCTCTGGCTTGCTTGATTATATGGAGTATTGTTGAGATTGGTTATTCATTATATCATTTGACCTTTTTTATGGCTTTACATGATTAGTTCTTGGTATTGATTCAATGACACTTTATGAACTGGTGAGAACTTGATAAATTGTAGAATCTTTATGATTTCAAAGTGGAATAGTTAGAATTATGCTATTATAGGATTGATCATAATCATGCCTTAGTCAGAACCCATGGGAGCCACACATTGACCATGTATCTGCCAGAACCATTTACCTTCGGCAATTTTCATTTCATATCTAGCCAGAACTATTTCTCTTCGAATTTTCATTTCTTTACTTTTTCACTAGCCGAAACCATTGCCCTTCAGCTTTTCATTTATTTTATTTAGATCATCAAGCAAACACATTATAAATATACAATAATCATGTTCTTGGAAATAAAATACACAAGATATCCATACCAATCATATATCTCAACAATCAAGAACGGGTCAATACCATAAATGTTGCAATATCCTCAACATCTCAATACCATCAAAATCTCCATAACATTCACATCTTAAAATAAGTACCAATTCGATATCAATAACAAATAATTCACTATTTCACATATAATAAACCTCCACATATAACTAATTCACAAGTCAAATATCACCTTAGAAATAGTTACTCAATCCAAATTGTTTCAATCAAAGCCTACATTGATCCATCGCTATCTGAAAATGCTCAATTCTATATAGATTGGAGCATACGAGGTTCAATATACTTAACAAAACGATGGAAATCCATTTGCCTCAAATAAAGTCTCAAACAAGAAGAATCGCTTCTTTTCCTCTACTACAATACTCCAAATCACCACAATCTATATAAATATAGCATCGCAACCACATAACAAATCTAATGACACTAAAATCAATAAATTTGGAGAAAAATGGGTAAAACGGTCAAAAATGTAATGCCAAAAAATGTGGCTAGAAACTGGATATTTATGGATGAAAATGTTCTACTTGTAATAAGGAGTGCAACAGTGAAATCGATTTAAAAAATGGAGCTAAGATGAGGGAGAAATCGATGATTTATGTTTTCGAAATCATCCTCATTAGAATTATACTATTATAGGCTTGATCATAAAATTGTGGATTGAGCAATTGTGAAAGTTATGAATCTTTGCATGGTCAAATAATTGTAAGATTGTGATCCTTTGAGTCCTGATGGCAAGTGATGATTGTATCTTCATTTTGGTACTTTCTATACGTTGTATACATTGTGCTGGGACTTTTCTGAATGCAGGTTTGAAGTTCGGCGTTATGTCATTGGGTGTTAAGGAGTTACTTCGTTATTTATTGTTTTACTTTAGGTTAGTTCCATTTGTTGAGTACCCTGTTGTTTGGTGCTCACCCCCTTTCTACATTTTTGTAGGTTGTGAGCCCAATATGTCTAGTTAGACTTTTTGCATTACAGGATTGAGCTTCTGGATTATCCTTAAGGTAGCTGCTTATGTCTTTGGCAGTCCTTCAAGAAATCCACTATTATGTTATGTTCTATTTGAGGACTAGACAATTGAGACATGTATTTTATTCAAGTATTATGTATTTAGAGGCCTGTACATATGACACCAGTCCTTGGGATGGTTGCAGCTTGTTTTCTTCTACTTATATTTATATTTAGACTGTTATCTTCCACTTTTACCTTTGTTGTTAAGTTATTTGGGTTTACACTCAAATTTCATTCCATGACAATTTGGTATCAGACCCTAGGCTCATAGGTCTCACATGTTTACAAGCCCGGTGTAGTAGAGTCTTGAGGATCGGTGTGGATATGTCCGTTGCTTATCCTTGAGAGACTATGAAGACTATTAGGAAACTCTCTTTCATTTCATTTTATTCAGTTTGTGTGTTGATTTTGTATAAGTACTGAGTGGGCATATGCCCTTTTGGTAGATGGCGAGGAACAGAGCTATTACTGCAACAGGTCAAGGAAAGGTATCCCTCGATATTGCTGTACCCCAGCTAGGGGTAGGGGTCGTGCCCGAGGATGAGCTAGATCCTTGGGTGGAGGAGCCACACCGATGAGGGTCTATGAGAGGGGTATCAACCCTGAGCAAGCTATGGAGCCTAGATAGGAGTAGGCTCCACATGAGTTTGTTGCAACACCCGTATTCCAAGATACACTTTTGAGAGTCTTGGGTGTGATGGAGATTTTTGGACAGACAGGTAGCCCAGCTGACACTCCTGATACTTCATAGACTTGGGTGAGGGTGCATCCTCTGGGTTAGCGGCAAGCCTAGAGGTCCAGGTTTAGGATGGGCAGCAACTAGTAGCTCCAATTGATGAGATTCCACCAATTGTTGCCTTTACTGATGATGAGCATCGGAGATATGAAAGATTTCAAAAAATGGACCCACCTCAATTCCATGGTGGGAAGACTGAGGATGCTCATGAGTTCTTGACCACTTGTAGAGTTGTAGGATACTGTGAGAATAGTGGAGACACATGGTGTGAGATATGTCACTCTCCAACTCCGTGGGCTAGCCAAGGAGTGGTGGAGGACTTTTATAGGATCCTTTCTAATTGGATCTTCTCAGATAACTTGGGATACATTTTTTGATATATTCTACAATGAGAATGTTCCTTGGAGTGTTCGCAAGGAGAGTCAATTGTGGTTTGAGAGTTTGAGGCAGAGCACCATGACTGTTTTGGAGTATGAGATCAGATTTTGCCAGTTAGCCCGTTATGCCATAACCATTTTTCTGACTGAGGAGGAGAAGGTTCACCATTTGTGAGAGGGTTGATTTATTCTATCAGGCAGTTGATATTCTGGGTAGTTAGAGATGGAACCTCATTTCAGTCAGTGGTTTGTGCTTCCAAAGAAGTGGAGTTGATGTGGATGGAGGAGTTTGTGGACCCCAAAAGGGTCCGTACTTCAGGACAATACTCAAGTCCCTCATCAGGGGACAGAGGTCTGGTTAGAGGAGATAGTTCTTCCTAGCATTGTAGGGTTTATGTAGCCTTACCATCTTCAGAGGGAGGAGGAGGCCCTCGTGATTCCTACAATTCAGGGCAGAGTTCATCCGGTTCCCAACAGAGGCCCACAAGCTGAGGAGGTTACAATATTCCTCATACTCCAGCACATTGGATTTCCACCCCTACATCTTGCTATGGGTGTGGATCTCCTAATCATTTGATCCGATAGTGCCCTAGGTGGACTCATTCTGGGCCTCACTATTCATACTCCACAGTACCGATCAAAAATTCTTTCACGACCCAAGCCTTGGACCTAGATGTGACACGGCGAATGGGAAGTCCGAAGAAATCCCAAACAAGCCTCTTAGCAGAACTGGATTTGAAGTTAAAGTAGAGATTTTAGGCCTAAAGTTGCATTTTTAGTTGTTACCGGAGCCAAAGTTTGACTTTGGCTAACATTCGGAGTTTGGAAGCTCGGATTAAAATTCCAAAAACTCTAGCAGTTCTAGATGGTCAAACTAATGAAAGAAATGACTTCACTGGGATTTTTATAGCTTCTAATAAAATTTTGAGTTTTTGAGTCAAAAACTGGTATAAATGAGCTTTCTCGGGTTTTGGGCCAAAGAGGCCTCAATTTTGAATTCTGATGATTCCATTGGATCTGAAACGTCGAGTTGGTCTAGGAGGCACTTCATTCAGTTCTCGGGGCTTCCGGGTGTGTTTTGGTCCCTTCGGTAGTTTTTGATATTAGGAAATGGGACCCACATTGGAAAAAAACAAACTCTGTTGGGAATTTTGACAACACCATTGAGTCCGGAATGTCATTTTCAATCAAATTTCATATATTGATTGTATTTTTCCGACTCCAGATGAGGCCGGAGCGTTGAGTTTAAGTTTGAGAGGTTGCTCAAAATGCTCAACCGGTGGGTGATGTAGCCCAATTAGGTGCTTCCACAGGCAAATGCAGTAATAGGGGCTTTGAATCTGCAGATTTATTTTCAGATTTTCCCCAACTTCAAACATCAATTTCTCACTCGATTTTGATCAGATTTGGGCAATTCAAAATGCTAACTTGCATATTTTTTCAAGAAAAACACTTTGGAAGCTTTATAAACTGATTTTGATGCATTGTTTTTGGTAAATTTTGACATTTTTCTGCAGTATAATGAAGATGATTTCGAAAACTTAAAGTCGAAATTTTGGTCACTTTTTTTAATTGATTTGGATGATTGAATTTTTTTTATGAAAGGAAGATGAAGACTTCAAATAGAATTCAATAAATATATAAATTCTTCTCTCTACTTTTCATAAAAGATGAATGGAAGCATAACTTCATTACATATACAAGGTTTCTATTTCTATTTTCTATATTTTTGTGCGATCTGCATGCCACAATTATTTTTGAAAAAAAAAAGATAAAAAAGGTAAAGTGCAAATTTGAAGTAATATTGAGTGATTTGAGTATTTTCACCTGGTGAGAATTTTGAGGTGCTCAATAAATTCCAAATTAGGTCTTCTATACATGCAAGAGTGTACATTACTTGACTTTCACTAGATTGCAAATGAGGATAGTTCAAAGCTCTAATTAATTACTATAATTGTATATAATCATTAGTCTAGAGCTTTAGGTAGTTGTATTAATCTCATAGGAGGTTCAGGCCATCAAAATCTAGAGAAGAGAAATATAGTGCAATGTAGAGGAGGGAAATATAGTGTCATATAAGTAACTAGTTCCAGGATACATAGCTTATACTGACGTAAATCCTAATAGAGATGTGGTCATGAAGTAGGTGGAGGTAGAGCTCAAGTCGACTTTCAGTTAGCAAAGATCTACAGTTACATCTATTCAAGATTGGTGCAAAACAAGAGACCACTCCTCTCTTCATCTACTATGAGTTGTACGATTTAGGATCAAGGAACAAAACCTAGTGGAGGTTCAAAAATAGATTTAGCATCCAATTAATTCAATGAGAGTTGCACAAAGAGAACGAGATTGGGTCTACTGACCTTGCGGGAGACGAACAGAGGGTCGTGACCTCTCAGATTCCATCTTTCCTCTCTTAAAATTTTCGTCTTTCCTATTTCTTTCCAGTTTTCCTTTTTTCTTGGGGGTTACTTTGGTTGATTACTTGTGAGTTCTAGCACTTTGGGTTAAATGCATTTTTGTAAATAGCATTGTTAATAGATCCTGACCATTGGATCTTTTAATTAACAAAAATTGAAAACCATTTAAATATCAAAGAGAACTAACGTTTTTATTCCATTGATAAGTTGCTCAATAATTTAATAGTGGATTGATAGCCATTGATGAAAAGTTTTGTTCCAAGAGATTCCTTTTTTAATTATTCAATTTAAAATTAATTTATGCTGTAGTTTGACCACATACATTTATAATATATGGTGTCAATTTGCATTCTTAATGGCTCGAATTAGATGCTTAAGTTTATTTTCTCTTAAAAATGGAGTCTTTTTTTACTACGCATCCTTCTGGAATACTATTCTTATATCTCAATTGATTCTTTTATTTAATATTAGATTCACGACACATGCGTTGCATTATCTTTCAAATATATTAATACATAATAAATGTTTATGAAAAGTCTATATTGCTACATTCCATAGCATATTTGTTTCATCTATAAGAAAAGTCATAAGATTTTAGACACGCATGGAAAATATATATGTAAAATTTATCTATCATTTAATAATATTCAAGTATAGAAATAAGTCCCACAAGATTTAACCTAATTTCCAATCTTAGTCTTACCTAAGTTATTTTTATTTTCGTCACTTCGTTTTATTGATTTTTGTGATTGAATTTTTTTATAAAGGGAAAATGAAGACTTCAAATAAAATTCAGTAAATATATAAATTCTTCTCTCTATATTTTCATAAAAGATGAATGGAATATTTCACTATATATAGAAGATCTCTATTTCTGTTTTCTATATATTTTTTTTATGAGACGCCGCCATTATATTAGAAAAAAGGATAAAAAAAGGTAAAGTGCCAGGTTGAAGTAATTTTGAGTGATTTGAGTATTTTCACCTGGTGAGAGTTTATAGATGTTCAATAAATATCAAATTAGGAGTTCTGCACATGCAAGAGTATACATTACTTATCTGTTACTGCATTGCAAATGAGGATAGTTTAGAGCTCCAATTAATTACTATAATTGTGTATAATAATTAGTCTAGAGCTTCAGATGGTTGTATTAATCTCATAGGAGATTCATGCCATCAAAATATAGAGAAGAGACATATAGTGCAATCTAGAGGAGAGAAATATGGTGTCATATAAGTAACAAGTTACAAGATACATAGCTTATACTAATGTAAATCCTGATAGAGTTGAGGTCATGAGGTAGGTGGAGGTGGAGCTCAATTCTACATGTTGTTAGCAAGCATCTATAGTTACAATGTTAGAACCCGTAAATTCTTAAGTTGTCTTGAGTAATTATTGGCTAATGCTAAAAAGTCAGATTTCGTAAATATGGCAATAAGCTTGAGTTTGGCAAATGAAAGGGTTTTAATGGTTTAAGTTGGAAACTTTGAGTTTTCTGTTCGTTTTTAAGTTTTATTTGTCGAATCGTGATTTTGTTAATCTCATC
>JAABOM020062001.1:0-44712 GCA_011800125.2 Solanum clarkiae
ATCGGGAATGATGGGCTTCTTCCATTATCCTCTTTCTTAATCCATTAATATCAGGCACACATAATCTATTTTGGCAGAAAAGTACTCCATTTTTTGTAAGGTCAAAGCCCTTTGTCGTACCCTGACTCACGTTTTCCTTAAGCTATCGTAGAATAGGATCCTCGAACTGTTTTTCTTTCACCTCCATTACTAATGAAGATATTGCTGCATTATGTACAATAACTCCTTCCTTTGAAGTTTCAAGAAGGCGAACTCCCAAATTGGCTAGTTGACGTAGATCCTTAGCCACTTCTTGACTCACGACGGCTTGATCACCAATATTCATGATTGCCTTATAGCTCAGACCATCGGCTACCATATTTTCCTTCCCCGGATAGTAAAGTATATCAACGTCGTAATCCTTCATTAGCTCTAGCAATCTTTGTTGTCTTAAATTTAGGTATTTCTACTTAAAGATGTATTGCAAGCTCTTATGATCAGTATATATGTCAATGTGAACCTCATACATATAATGGCGCTATATTTTCAGAGCAAACACAACCGCTACTAGCTCAAGATCATGTGTTGGATAGTTTTTCTCATATGGTCGTAGATGTCTAGACGCATAAGCAATTACCCTACCATGCTGTGTCAATACACACCCTAAGCCAACTCCTGAAGCATCGCAATACACTACATACCCTAGGTGCCTTCTGGAAATACTAGCACAAGTGTAGAAGTTATCTTTTTTTTCAGCTCCTAGAAGCTTCTTTCATATGCATCATTCCATTAGAACTTCGTTTCCTTATGTGTCAACTTTGTTATAGATGCAGAAATAGAAGAAAAACTTTCAACAAACCTTCTATAGTTACCTGCCAACCCTAGAAAGCTCCGAATTATGTGGGTGTCATAGGCCTTGGCCAGTCTTTCACAACCTCTATCTTTTGTGAATCAACCCTTATTCCCTCATCAAACATAATATGACCAAAGAATGCCACTGATTTTAGCAAAAATTCACATTTTAGAAAATTTGGCATACAATTGTCGATCACAAAGAACCTGGAACACTTGTCTTAAGTGATTTGTATGGTCCTCTTCTGATCTTGAATATACCAAAATGTCATCTATAAATACTATCACGAACACATTCAAGAATTGCTTAAATACCCTGCTCATCAGATCCATAAAACCTTCTGGTGTATTCGTTAGCCCAAATGACATAGCAAGAAATTCAATTTGACCATAGCATGTTCTGAAAGCAGTCTTAGGTATATCTTTCTCCTTCACCCTCACTTGGTGATAACCTGATCTCAGATCAATTTTTGAAAAGTATTTGGCACCCTATAACTGATCAAATAAATTATCAATCCTAGGGAGGGGATATTTATTCTTAATTGTCACCCTATTCAATTGTTGATATTCAATACACATTCTCAAGGTTCCATCCTTTTTGCATACAAATAACACTGGTTCACCCCAAGGGGACACACTAGGTCTTATAAAACCATTCTCTAATAAGTCTTTTAACTGCTTTTTTAATTCACGCAACTCTGCCGGGGCCACTCTATATGGAGGGATAGAAATATGTTGAGTGCCTAGAAGTAAGTCAATACCAAAAACTATTTCTCGTTCTGGATGTAAGCCTGGAAGTTCTTCAGGGAACACATCAACGAATTTATTCACTACTGGAACTGATTGAAGGGTTGGTGATTCTGCCTCCATATCCCTCACCCTAACTAAATGACATATATACCTCTTAGATATCATCTTTCTGGCCTTAAAATAAGAGATAAACTTACTCTTTGGTGCCCTAATATTGACTTCCTATTCAAGAACTGCCTCATTTGGAAAGTGAAAGTACACTTTCTTAGTTCGGCAATCCACGGTAGCATACAAAGAAGCTAACTAATCAATGACCATTATAACATCGAATTCCACTATTTCTAGCTTAATAAGGTCAGCCAATGTGTCACAATGACAAACCGTTACTATACAGTGATAATAAACCCTTCTAGCCATAATAGATTCACCGGTTGGTGTAGACACTTCAAATGGTTGGTTCAATAATTTGGGTGTTCTCTTAATCTTCCCAGCAACTAGTGGGATAATGTATGATAGTGTAGAACTAGAGTCAATTAATGCATATACATTATGTGAAAAGATGGAAATATAACTGTGGCCACATCAGGTGAAGCTTCTAAATTTTGCCGACTCCCCAGAGCATAAGTGCGATTCTGGACTCCGCTAGAGCTGGCTGCCCCTCTAACACCTATACCATGACACATAGGTGCTTGTTGTCCCCTATATGATGGAGGAACTAATGATGATGATGCAACAGCTGACCTAGTAGATCATGTTATATCACCTATAGGCCTCCTCGAGCAATCTTTTATCATATGCCCTGGCGCACCACACCAATGACAAGAGTCTGTCCCAACATGACATATAGTTGAATGACTTCTTCCACACTATTTACAAGGTTGCCTAGGAGTCATTTGCTGGCTTGCCGAATATCTTGTTGTCCGCGCACCTTGTCCCTCACTTCGTTGACCAAATTGATTGCTTCTAGACCCTTGAAGTTGTGGTGGAGCACTGGCTGCAGAGTAGGAAGATGATGGCCTAGGCGGTCTATTAGAAAACCGAGGCCTAATCTCACCTTAGTTTAAACTGCCTGTAGACCTGGCCCTCTTGGACTGCGCCTATTCTAACTCTTGTACCCTTCTCCTTTGCCTCTGATCCTCCAATTTATGTGCAAAAGCTTGCATTCTTGCTATATCTATGTCTTTGTTCAAGGAAGCAATGGTACAGTCTTTGACCAGATACGTATCCAATATATCCACATATCAATGAACTCCATTTGCAATAGTAGCAACTACATTAGGAGCATACCTGGCCAGGGAATCAAATTGAAGGCTATACTCCCTCATGCTCATATTCCCTTGGTGGAAATTCAAGAACTGATCTACATGGGCCTCTTGGATCTCTAATGGCAAGTAATGGTCAAGAAATGCCTCCTCGAACTCCTTCCAGGTAGTTGGGGGTGCATTTATACCCTTAGATTGCTTCCAAGATTTATAGCATAATATAGCCACACACTTTAACCTATATGTCACTAACTCGACAGCTTCTGTACCACTCACATGCATAACATCTAATGTGCACTGAATCTGATCAATAAAGTCTTGGGGATCTTCATTAGGATCTAATCCAGTGAAGGATCGAGGGTCCAAATTAAGAAAATCATGTATCCTCGTGCCAGCTACCCTATTAGCACCACCTGTACCTATAACTGGACCTTCCTATATTTGAACTTGGCCAGCAACTATACGAGTTAATAGTTGAACTGCATTTCTCAGATCATGCACGGTAGCATCAATAGGTGGTTCTGGGGGAATGTCACGACTTCTGGGTTCATCAGGAGCTGGAGGAGTTGGAGATGTCTGTGACAGAGACTCCTCTTGAACCTCATTTCGTTGTCTCACCTGATTGGGTATACCAACTACCACTTCTACTCCCTTCCCTTTACCTTTGTTTTGCCTGGTTTCTGGCATACTTGATGTACAAAATAATTTAGGAGTTAGACATAATGCACCAATTACACTTGGCTCTATGGCACGATCTAGAGAATAAAAAGAAAGGAACAAACTCCTAAATGTCACATAGCATCCTGCTCATAAATCTGGTGCACAACACATCGATAAACAAGATTCTACATAGACACGACTTTGTAGACTCCATAGGATGACCCACTCTGATACCACTTCTGTCATGCCCAAAATCCTATTAAGGTAGACTGGCACCCATTGCTGATAAGGCTTGGGAGGACCAACTTGTATCTATGCGCTTTCTACGCATATTATAAGGGATTCCTATGTTCAACATCCCTTTAAGAAAGTAAACATTGATAACAAGACAAACGGAGATACATATGGCTAGGCTGTTGGGACCACGGTGTTTAAAGTATGAGACATGACCACACTTTAATTTACATAGTGTATAAGGCCTCTAGATGAAGAAAAGTATCTGATAAGGGTCGGGACAAGCCCCGTCGCGACTAACTATACAATACAAAAATATAAGCTCTAGACGCACAAAGCTCCGAAGCAACCTGGAGCTTGGTAACAACAACTGGATATCCTGTACTCCTACTAGGGAGATCTACTAGCACCTGTACCTGCAGCATGAAATGCAGGTCCCCCATAAGGGATGTCAGTACGAGATAATGTATTGAATATGCAAGGCAGGAAATACTGAATATGAGGTAACAACTCAAATGAGACTATGCACTGGTGTAGGATAAGAGACCACCATTAGTTATACTGTAGGATCATGTACTTTATGTTCTTTTTATTACTTTACCTTTACTGTATAGTCTGTGCACAGCATGTAATATAAATAACCAGATGATCAGTGGTAATCTATACTGGGATCGACCCTGGCTAGGCTTTTTCTTTCACCCCTTGGGCTACCCCGTGATAGGATCGACCCTAGCTAGGTGATTCTTCCACCCCTCGGGTTACCACCCATCAACAAGCAATATACTTTATCTTTCAATTACCTTTGAGATGATTCTTTTGGTAGTTAAAATATTGGAGCTGTAAGACTGTAGATACAGCATATGACATATATACAATCACCGAAGACAAAACCATAATGAAAGGAGTAAGTTACACAATTATGAAATGCATAGGAGGTAGAACAACGTATGAACTTTATTTAGTAGAACGAACTTGTGTATCTTGGTATCCAAGTATATATGCACATTTGAAGGTGACTATGTATGGGAGAATACAAACATGTGAAAGAGTTGAGACGCGGTTAATAATTGAGTCAGAGTTGGTAAGTGCCTTTATGTGCCAAGGAGGGATCTATGTTTCATACCAAATAACACGAAATCAAGTAGCCTTACATACCTCAATGTACGACCTCGCTAATACCCAGAGATAACCTTCCCTTCCACCAATTATTTATCTACAACATAGTAGGTGATGAAACGAGCATTAGCAGCCAATAAATACATCTTGGCATCCCAATCTCATGAAAAAAACACACACGGGCAGCAAGCGGATAATTATAAACCTGAGTGTATTCTTTCAATATTTCCGCCCCTAATCATATTTTCTAATACACATCCTCATATACATATCATGTGAAGCCTATTTTAGTTCCATAACAGTCCTACAACAGCCCACAAGGCACAATATATAACAATTCTACAGAACATACAAATGGGCAGCATAACGTTACATCCCTTTACTACATTTTGACGTCGACAATTCCAAACCTGTTCCAACTTTAACCAAAAAGTCGCCACCATATACACACATAAAACCAGTCCTAAAATAGTTCAAAAATAGTCCTCAAAATAGGTAGAGGACGTGAGACCATAGTCCTCAATCAATCAGCCCACAAGTTCCTATTACGAGCATAATTACAATATCACACAAGAACTCACTTTCGCGGACTGTAAAAATGGTGCAGTAGCCTTTATACATCATTATAGAACCACTATTCATTAAGAACAATAGCATTCCTTCATAATCAATCCAACCAAAAAGATAAAAGCTTCCAAATAAATAAGAAAAATGTACAACAACTTTTGGAACACATGTTGTCCAACAATTTCAGCAAGCATAACTAACACATATATCTTATTTGTCATGGGATAAGTATAACAAATACATGGATATTTCCACTTACCTTAGACTTCAAGATTCATGTTTCTTTCAACAACCCTAGAGGGTTATATTGGCTGCCTTGTGAAGTGAAGTAAAGAGAAAACAAGACTCATTAGGTAAGTGGAAAAATTGTTTCAAGTGAAATGACTTAAGGGGCTGTTTTTGAGCCCTTGTAAAGGGTCTCTTTACCCAAATTTCTCTTGCACTTTTGACCACATATTAGTACATGTTAATAAGATAGTGATGCAGCATCTTGTCCCTCACACTTGGGCCTAAATGGTTCTTAAAGTTAATGGGTCTTGGCTGCCCTTTTTTCCTAATTCCTCTTCATTTACTTGGGGCCCAATTAGCCAAGTGGGTTATGATGTACTAGGGCCCTTTTTATATCCTTCTTAGGCTAAAAATATAGTCCATTTATGATGCTAAAACATGGGCAAAAGTGACACCCTTAAAACAGACTTTATTTATAATCGGACTTGGACAAATTCGGCGTCGGTGATCGTCTCCGTTTAGCTAGCAATTTAAGCTAAGCAAGTAGTTGACTCACCTGCTAGCTTCCTAAGTCCTACAAGCACCTCAATTCTCTCACTTTGTTTAGGGTCATGATCTCCTGAATTTGACATAAAACTTATTTATACTCGACCCTCTTCAGCATTAGACATACATATCGCCCTCTAATTTGAGATTCAACCACTTTTAAAAATGGGTGCTAATTTGACCAAACCATATCATGTTTCATTTGCGTAGTACTTGTATTGTAATATGTTGGGTGTTACATCACACCCCCAAAGTATTTGATAAAATGTCCAGTATGGTTTCTTGAGGAATTGAAGGTCCTAAGCATGAGATATGATATGAATGATGTTATAATGATGAAATGAGCTTATGTATATGATTATTCCTATATGAAGTGTTGCATTATACCATATGATGAATCCTATGTAAAGTGTAGAAATCGACCATGCCCAATTCGGAGGGTCTAAGCGCCCGGATAACCTAGTGAAGGGTTTGTACTTCTCTACCTAGTGATGGGGAGGCATCATTACTAACTTAGGTGGGGGTTAGTACTCATCAACTTAGATGAGGGTTAGTACTTATCCACCTAAGTGATGGGGAGGCATCATCACTAACCTAGATAGGGGTTAGTACTTATCAACCTAGATGAGGGTTAGTACTCATCCACCTTGGTGATGGGGAAGCATTATCACCAACCTAGATAAGGGTTAGTACTCATCCACCTAAGTGATGGGGCGGCATCGTCACTAACCTACCAAAGGGTTGTACAATTTGAAATCGAGCTTGGTCTGTCCTTCACATATGATATCCTATACAAGAATGAGTTTCTTAAGTGTGTTTTACTTAAGCATTGATCATACATGGCATTTTGTGTATTATGTCTATTTCTTAATTTATGCATTTTGACTATGATACCTAATTCTTGTTGCATTGCATCCTACATACTTAGTATATTCAAATGTACTAACGCAAACTCTATGCCTACATGATATTACCATGTAGAAATCGGAGCTTCATTTGGTCATCATGCTCCTCCACGTGGCTAGTGGTATCCATTCAAGCTAGTTGGTGAATCCTCATATGCGAGGGCAATATCTATTTTCTTAAGCTATGTATTAATGACTATCCTTCTTTTTGGTATACTTTTACTATGAGGGTGAGCCCAGTTGCTTGTCTTGGCCTCCGTTAAGTCCTATGTTAGAGTTGTTGTTGGGTAAGTTATGTATCATGCTTGATCTTTGACGTACATATGATATTCAAGATATTTAAATATGAGTCTCTCTTATAGTCCAAATTCCCCTTATTTATGTTTCTTACATTGTTTTGCCTTGCTTCCACGACCAAAGATGTGTAATAATATGCTACGAGGCTTGTTTGGGGTTCCTTCGGGTTCCCCATTCGTCCGTCACGTCTAGGCCCTAGGTTTGGGCCGTGATACTAAACATCTAGTATAAAAAAGGGGATGTAGATGGGTTAAATGAATGTATGTCATATCCAACGGGATTTATTAAGATATTGTGGTTGCGATACTTCTTGTGTGAGACAACTCTTGGAACTACCCTCTTTTTCCGGAGATGGTCATATTACTAGTGGCACCGGCACATTGTTATCTTAGTGATCCATTACTCTTATCAGTTGAACTCTTGGTCACTGTCTTAGGGTTACTAGAAGCTTAGATTGTGGTTCTATATAAATGATACATGCTACACCCAGAGAGGCCAACTAGGCTCTCTATTGTTATTCAGAATGTGGTTTGTAGTTGTTGAGTTGATGGTTTAAGATTATTCTATACACTTCCCTTGTCTTAAGAGGAGATAACATATTGACCACTAGGCATGACCATTTATCACTCTTGTTTGGTACGAACATTTGGTTTATTGCTTGTGGGCCTGTTGGGTTGTTCGATATTGAAATACAAGATATATTTTGAGAATTGATCCCATTTTTAGTTTTATTATGTGTAGGAGATATTGACAATAGTTTAGTCTAGTCATAGTCTACTATCACACCCTAATGTCCAATCCGAGGTACTGCACGCCCTGAGGTGTAGTTCAGGGTATCACTTGAGTTCAATCATACCCTACTGTTTAGTCCGGGGTACTTCCGCCTTGATGTCTAGTCTAGGGTATTGCCTAATTTCCAATTCAGGCATGGTCTGAGCACCTAGTATAGACCAGGGCACTTACTGGATCACATCTGTGGTTCAAGGTTCAGGGTTCGGGTTCTTTCCTCTCTTACCATCGGAGTTGGGCTACTGGTTCAGATACAATAGGGAGGTTGAGACCTTTGTCATCAATACTGATCTTTATATTCCTACACCTACACATCCCATGGTTGTGCATGGGTGTACCTTCTAAGGTTATGAAGGCCCAGTCAGTGTACAGGCATAGATATTAGGGCTTTACACCCTTGTACAACACTATACCTTGATTTGGTGTTTGTTGTGATATAGCTTTTCTTGGGTTCGTTAGATGATTTGTGTGTTCACTACTAGGTTTTGTTCAGTTGGGACCTCCTGGTCCTACTCAGTAGTTCCAACACTACAGGATTGATGCCATGTATTGGAATTATCACTATATATAAGCTGTCATTACCCATTGTTCCCCTAGTGCCATAGACATAGTCAATATGTGACCTCCGAGTCTCCTCAGTCGGTATCCTTACATACTATTTGGATTATCTAGTTGGGGGTTCTATGATTTTCCAAACATGCTTATTCCTTGACCTAGGTTTAGATTAGCTAGCTTTACTACAGTTTCTACATTTGGGCACTCTATATTTACTGGATTTCACTCAGGTAGCTGATGATGCCTACTGAGTGCCTTATACTAGTACTCACCCCTATTTTTCTGCATCTTCCCATGGTACAGGTCAAGGTACTAGCCGCGTTCATTGAGTTGGGGACTTGTGGATATCTTAAGAGACGGGTGAGTATCAACAACTCTTGATACTCTATAGTATCCTTCTATTTTTTATGGTCTCATCTTATCATATCATATCTTCAAATCATCAATATTCAATAGATAGCCATAATCATAATCTCTATAAATAAATATCATAATACATAATAATCTCATACGTAGAGTTTACACGATGTCCAACAATGCCTCTAAGTCATGGAATAGAACGGAGGCCAAGACATGTCCTGAATAAGTGAATATAACATAATATTTAGATAGAAGGTGGCTTGTCCTTGGTAATAGGACTCACCACAACAACTTTCACAATCCGAACTAACCGTCAAAAGGTGGATGAAGATAGTCTTCGGTCCCTGCATGGTTAAATCATGTTGGCAAAGACTATGTGCTAGTATGTTTGAATGTACTAAGGATGCAAGCATGCAATGCATATAAACTCATTAAACCTAGATTCAATATTAGATGACAAAAGAAGAGTAATATATCAATATGTCAAGAAATCCATGATGCATGAATGCCATAATACTTTAACATAGAGAGGATGAGACCTCAACTGACATATAAGACCAAGTGAGCTAACACTTGGAATTTTGATGCCTTCCCCACACCAGATAAGAGGTAATGTACCTGCCAAAAGAATATCATACTTATCTTTATGGGCCTCCCACTTTGGAGAAGTAATTTTCCTTACGGGCCTTCATTTTGGAGAGGATTTTCATTCATATTGTATCAAAGTTGTAACCTTACCTTACTATCCTCCTATTTTGGTAAGGGTTACAATAAATAAGTACCTATGGTGGAACATAGGTTTGGGTATTAGGTATTGTACCCTTGGAGATAGCCCCCCCCCCCCCCATAAGTCCGCTCGATGCTAAGCCATCATCCCACAAGAATACACATACGTATACATGCATTCAAAAGAGGCACAAGTTCTTTCAAATCATTTCAATGCATACTTAGTCTTAAAAGCTAGACATTCTTCAAATCATTCATACTTGGGCTAAATAGCCAAATCATACTTCAAAATCAAACCTTCATGCATAGGAATAGCTCATTCACATATATCAAAGTGGTGTAAGCACCCGGAGTTGCTCAAAGAGACATATCATAGACATTTATGTGATCACATTCTTGTTATAGTCATAATCTCATTAAAATCATATTCGTAAACATAATTAGGTCATACCCCACTTTATAATCTTCATAAAATCCAATGCTCATATAGGTATATGCCCACAAATAATGTCAGAATAGCATGGAAATAGAGATTCAAACTCAAATCAACAATACAATATGAAATTGAAGTAAATTCACATTTAAATAACAGTTTAGATTATTCATGCTTAAATCAAACTTTAAAGGAATAATGTATATTCAAATCATCATAATATCAATGCAATTCAACATATTAGGGCTTAAGTCACTTTAAAAATAATAATTAAACATAGCACATATCTCAATTAAATCAAATAAACAATAATTTGAAAGACCCATATTCAATGTAAGCTCAATTTTATGAAATCAAAGAGCAAAAGAGTTTGGGGTCTTCATGGTTGAAAGGGACCATGAATCAATCCCACATACCTTGCTTAGGAAGATGACTTTGAGAAGAATTTATCTTGAAGTTGAAACCCCAATTGAATCCTAAATTGAATCTTGAAGATGAGACTTGGAGAGAATTTTGAGAGTTTGATTTTAGAAACTAAGTATTAGTCATGAATGAAGTGTTATGAAATAGATAGCGATTGTTTAAGAGTGTAAAGGGAGGTATAAAGGTCCTAAAAGCCTTGGGGATAGGTCAAAATATGAAAATACCTTAATAAAACAAGCATTAGAATTTTATCCGAAATTTACCACGAGTGGCTTCACAAGTCATGAAGCTTTTCACGGTTAGTGAAAGCGCACTGTCCCAACCCAGACAGGCTCTACAAACTTGGAATTGGGTTAAACCAGATGTAGTTGGAAAGATAATTCAAAGAGCTTCAATTTGGTAGGTCATAGGCCACCTAGTTCTTTTTGTGCTAAGAGATATAACCATTAAAATTTGACCCTTCTATTGGTTCATGTGAGAAACTTAGCCAATGCAATTCCTTTGACCTTAGGTTGATGAAGGAGACCTATGATGACCCTAAACCACATAAATAATATTTGTTTGAAGGCTTGAAAGTGAATTTAGTTTGAGCTTGGAAGTCTTGAAAGTGAATTTAGTTTGAGCTTGATGGTTCCATGAGAATCCTGCGAGTAGAGCTTGAAAAGAGGATTCAGAATGCGTTTGAGCGACTAAATGAGAAGCTAAGCGTTAGAATAAGAAAAATAGTGATAAAGGATTATAAGCTTATTTAGGTGTTTAGGATAGGTGAAAAAGTCATAAAAGACCTTTAGAACAAACTAAAAGTAAGAGAAGACCATTAATGAAATGAGCTTTTAAAAGTTGCCAGAGGTCCCGTGAAAGAGCCACATAGCTCTTGTGAGGGACCGTGAGAGGGTCCTTAGAAATTTCATCATGCTGACGATGAGTCCAGAGAAGGTGAAACTATTCGTGAGACGTTTCACAAGTCATATGGGCATCTGTATAAAGGCACCAAGTTCTGAGACGATGATTCTACACTTAGAAAATTATTTTAGGATGAGATCTTCAGGATGACACTTCTCCACGATGCATAGGAGGTCACACAAGACCCCACATGAGTATTGAGGTGTCACATGGCTCGTGCAGTAGCTATGTGATACCAGCCTTGGACAATTGCTTAGTTGAAAGGCTGGGGTACTTTCCAAGGACCTCTAAGATTCAAATCCTTTCTCAAGCCACCCAAAGTCATACTCAAGCATTTCCCATGGCTTATCTCCAGAAACTTGATTTAAGTACCAATAAAGTCTCATGAAATTTGGGTCTTTATAATTTTTACACATAGAATGGCTCCAGCCGACTTGAAAGCATAATTGAAGGATTTGTTAAATAAGCAATTTATTAGTCTTAGTTTCTCACGTTGGTGTGCCCTTATCCATTTGTGCAAAAGAAAGATATGTCCATTAGATTATGCATTGATTATCATCATTTAACCATTAAGAACAAGTACCCTCTATCTAGTATAGATGATTTGTTTGAATAACTTCCAGGGTTCCCCTTGCTTCTCTGTGATAGACCTTAGATTAGGCTACTATCAGTTGAAAGTGAAAGAAAGTGACATCTCGATGACGGCCTTCCGAACCTGCTATGGTCACTTTAAGTCTCTTGTTATGTCTTATAGTCTAACTAATGCATATGTGGATTTTATGGATTTCATGAGTCCAGTATTTAAGCTACACCTAGACATTTTCTTATTATGTTTATCGATGACATATTGATCTACTCCAGAAATCAGGAAGAGCATGTCAATCATCTCAAGATTATTCTCAAGACTCTCAAGGAAAGGGAGTTAAATGCTAAGTTTTCAGATTGATTAGCTTGCATCAGTGACTTCTAGGCCATAATATTTCTTGTGATGTATTCAGGTTAACACTCAAAAAATTGAGATTATGAAGAATTGGCCTAGGGCCACATCTCTGACTAACATAAGAAGTCTCTTAGATTAAGTGGGGCACTACAAGAGATTTTTTTAGTCATTTTTATCCATATATGCCCTATCAACTAAGTTAACTCAGAAAAATCCTATGTTTTAGTGGTCAGATATATGTGACAAAAAAGTTCATGAGTTGAAAACTATATTAACTACTGCATCAGTGTTGTGTCTAGCTAAAGGAATAAATGGGTTTCTTATCTATTTTGATTCCTCTAAAGTTTTAGTGAGTTATGTATTAATGTAGAAGGATAAAGTTATATCTTATGCTTCAAAGCAACTTAAAATTCTTTAGAGGTACTATCTAACTCATGAACTCATGTTGATAGTAATGGTATTTGGTGTTAAGATTTGGTTTCACTATTTATATGGAGTGCATGTGGATATATTCATGGATGACAAAAGCTTAAAGTATTTCTACAGTCAACAAAAGTTAAACTTGTGGTAGAGAAAGTTGCCTGAGTTACATAAAGATGATGATATGAGTATTCACTATCACCCTAGTAAAGCCAATGTTGTTCCTGAGGTTCTTAGTAGGTTATCTATGAGTAGTACCACCTACGTAGAGGAAGAGAAGAAAGAGTTAGATAAGGAAGTGCATAGGATATCATATTTGATAGTTCATCTTATTGACTCAAAAGAGGATGGTATCATTATATAGAATGGGGATGATTCATCTCTTATAGTAGAGGTGAAGCAGAAATATGATTAGGATCCTTTCCAACTCCAATTGAAGGAATAGGTGCATAAGCAGAAGGAGATGGTATTTGTCAATAAGGGAGATGGTGTGTCGATATATAAGGATAGATTATGTTTCCCAAAGGTCGATGAGCTAAGAGAGAGAATCATGGCAAAAACCATTACTCTCAAATATCTATCCATACAGGTAATACTAATATGTATCATATCTTAAAGGAGTTGTATTGATGGAGTGGTATGAATAGGGATATTGCACATTATGTATCTAAGTGCTTAAATTAACTAGTCAAAGTTGAGCACCAAAGACCATGTGGTGTAACACAAAGTATAGAGATTCTAGAATGGAAACAGGAGATGATCAACATGGACTTCAGAAAAGTGCTGCTGTAATCTCACATGCACCACGATTTGATTTGGGTGATTGTGGATAGGATGACCAAATCAGGCCACTTCTCACATGTCATGATGACTAACACTGTAAAGGACTATGCATGTCACAACCTGGACATAAAGCCTAGCCATGACATGCTGAATGTGACAAGTGAGGACATCTCATCCCAGTCTCATGTTCATATTATAAACATTCATAAGGTATGCATACTTAAGAGAATGACAAAGAAGAAGTACATAAAATGTAAGAGTGTCATAGTTCCCATAATGGAATATACACTAATCCATAAATTCCAATTCATAAGTCTACATCATAGATCTTGGTGGGGACTTGCATATAGATCACCCTCAAGATGTTTGTCAAAAGAAAGAAAATTCTAAAGTATCACCATAAAAGAAGCCTCATAAAGGCTCGTTCCTAAAGCATGGGAACTCACAAACAAGTGGTCAATCTTAACATCTGAATTTACCCACAAAATGAAACAATCTTCTCGTTTTCCATCCCTACATGTTTAGATCATGTAGGCAAAGAAGTATGTGTTAGCACAGAGAATATACCAAGTATGTAGGTGTGCCATGTATCGAAGAACATCACAAAAATATTAATATGTATAATCATAATTAATAGGATAATGACAAAATATGTATGATCATGTAAGTTTAAAATCATGAGCAAAGGCATCATCAAATCCATTCATAACTTTATATTACATATGTCGAAATAAGACCATAACCAACATATAAGAGCATGTGAACTATTACATGGAATGATGTTCACCCTACATTAGGCTAATAGAGCCTACTTCGCCAAGGTAGACTCGATCCTCACCCTATAGGCTTTATCCTAGCACGGTGAGAATCATTTGACCCCATCCTTTAGGCTCTATCCTAGCATGGTGAGTGTCTATCATTTAAGCTAATTGGATCGAATAACATACCTTTAAGGCATAAAACATGAACATTATTCCTATGGTGGCACATAGTAATGGGACTTGAGGATTTATATAAGGACCCTTGGAGATAGTCTCCCTCACATAATCCACTCAGTGCTAAGTTATATCCAATAAAATACATAAATTAGCATATACATAGGTTTCAATATTGTTTATATTTCATTAAAATCATACTTTCATAGCTTTCAAAATAATCATCATAGTCTTTCATGAAACATCACATCACAAAAATAGTCTATTTAATTACTTTAATCATAGTGTGGATAGATATTCCCACCTTAACATCATCATAAAAATTAGGATTTAATCACCTTCTTTATCATAACATCATCATAACTTTCATAACATCATCATTGTCATAATATCATCATCATCATTCAAAACATGCTTTTCATACTTGAGATCATAGCATAGAAGCTCATAGCTTTTTCATAGAAGACTAGGGCTAAGTGTGGACTAATGAAAATTTGAGTTAAAATCATGCAATTGAGTAAGATTCATAGAGAAAACATGCAATTAAAATCAAAATAGATTATTCATAAAGGAACCCATAACAAATCATTAATCCCTAATCATGCATACTTTGCAAATACATGCTTTTACTTGAAAATCATATACATAATGAAATTCATCATAATTCATTCATAATTAGTCATAATCATCATATATGACTCACAATCCATGCATTAGGAATCATAGCTTAAAAGCCCATAAGAAATCATCATGAATTGTGATAGAAAGAAAGATTTTGCATTTGGCTTCATAGATGAAACTAATCCATAAATGAAACCCTACATACCTCAAGTAGAATCCCTTGAATTTAAAGAAGAAAATCTAGAAATCCTTAGTGCAAAAATTTCAAATTTTTGCTTCAATAGAACACTTGACATAGAGAGAGAAATATTAAGAGTCCTTGAGAGAATATTGAGGATTAAAACCTTTGAATGCATCAGGAATATGACTTTATAGAGGTTAGTGAAACGACCCCAAAATGTTTCCTAAAACGTGTCTTGAAATGCCTAGAATTTTTATTTCCATATATCTAAAAATTCATTCTTTATTTTGAAAACTCTGACTTCATATTTGTGTTCAGGGGGTCAAAATTATGTGAAAAAGGGTCTAACCTCGATTTAAGAGCGAAAGAATAGCAATTATAAATTTTTTAAAGGGACAATTTCCAGTGAGCTCTTCGCAATGCTTCCACGACGCACCTTGGGCGTGCTTTAGTACAAGTCCCTCTCTACATCCTCTCTATGATGCAGAGATGTGTTTTTCACTTAGCAGTTTTTCTTGTGCGACCTAAAACATTTTAAGTATTGGGCCCAAGTTTTCCAAATGTGTTTTTATCTATACTTAGTCGAATTTCACCCTTATATCATCCTAAACATTTCTGAATACTCCCCAAAACACTTAGCCACACTTTCACTCCAAATTCTAAGACTCAAAACCCTCATCCGGATTTAAGGATTCTCTTCATACTTCAAGTCTCCATTGTCACCCTTCACCAAGAACTTCTCCAAAGCTAAGGTATGTGGTGTTGAACCATTGGTTCCTTTCATCCATGGTACCTAAGCCTCCCTTTCACTAATATTGCATGATTTAAAATTTATTTTATATGTGGGTCTTGTATATTGAGAAACTTACTGCACAGTTATTTTAATTCATGAAAGTATGGTTGTTTTAGAAAGTTTTGAGCTTCAAATCTTAGATCTAATGTTGGATTTGGTGAGGGGTTTTGATATGAATGACAGGGTTGTTGCAAGGTGTTGGTTGGTAGTTATAAAATGGATTTTTTTGCATTATTTCATCTCCAAATTGCATGATCTTTTACCCCCATTACACACCTCCAAGGTGTTTGATAAAAAGTTTGGTTATGGCTTCATGAGGAAATGAAGGTTTAAAGTATGAGATATGATATGAATGATACTATGATTATGAAATGATCTTATGTATATGATTATTCTTATTTGAAATGTTACACTAGAGCCTATGATAAATCTTATATAAAGTGTTGCATTAAATCATACCCGATCGATGGGACAAGAGCCCGGGTAACCATGTTGGGAGTTTATACTCATCAACCATGCGAGGGGTTTATATTTCATCACCGTGTTGGTAAGGTGTGATTACCATCACCTTGTGAGGGGATTATACCATACAACTACCGAGGGGTTTATACCTTGAATAGCTAGCTTGGTCTCTTCTACACATATGATGTTCTATATGAGTATGGATTACTTAAGCATATTTTACTTATGCATTGGTCATATATGTCATATTGCTATATCATGCCTATTGCCTATTATTATGCATGTTGACTATGAAGCTTATCTCTTGTTGCATTGCATCCCACATACTTAGTACATTCAAATGTACTAACACATACTCTTGCCTACATGATATCAAAATGTAGGAACCGGTGCCCAAGTTGATCATCCTCCTCCTCCACATGGCTAGATGGTATTATTCTAAGCTTTTAGTGAGTCCTCCATTTTGGCGACTTTGGTTTATGTCTTCCTCTTATCAATGTATTGAGACACTATCTTATGTTCTACTTGACTACGAGGGTGAGCCCGATTACTGTCTTGGCCCCCGCTCTAACTATGTATTTAGAGGTGTTTGTTGGACAAGTTATATATTTATGATATGAGCTGTGATTCCTTGTCTCTTGATGTTGATGTGTTGCAAAGCTTTCCCTTAGCCCCAATGCCCCATTCTATTCTACATGTCTTTTATATGCTTATGCGACCAAGGATGTGTATAGGGTTCCTTTGGGTTTCCCATACGCCTACATTCATCGTGTCACGTCTAGGCCCTAGGCTTGGGTCATGACAAACTTGGCATTAGAGCACTAGGTTGATAGATCCTTGGAGTCCAAAACACCGCGTCGATTAAAGTCCTATTCATGGTCATGAAGCGCACCATGACCATCAATAGGAGGTTATGAGATGTTTTAGGAAATGTTCCCTTCTTCATGTTCTAAGTCATGCTATAGAGTTTTTATAAGTCCTCCCCCTCTAATGATTGTTGTCTGCTATGCTAGATCATGTCGAATACTAGAGGAAGATGGCCAAAACTCCCCCGAGGAGCAACTTACCAATGGTGAGTTCCGGGATGCTCTTACTATGCTTGCCCAAGTGGTTGCCAATCAAGTCCAACAAGGATCCTGAGTCCCTCATGCTAATATCCCGTGAGCTAGGTAAGAGACTTCATGAGGATGAATCCTCCGATTTTCCATGGATCAAAGGTGGATGAAGATCCACAAGCACTTATTGATGAGGTTCACAAAATCTTGTCTATTATGGGTGTTGGGCCAAACGTGAAGGCAAAGTTGGTGGCATACCAACTCAAAGGGGTGGCCCAAATTTGGTTTGATCAATGGAAGGGTGAGAAGGGTAATGGCTATGTGGTGGTTTGGGAGGAATTCAAATTGGCCATCCTTAATCGATTCTTCCCTCTTGAGCTTAGGGAAGCAAAGTTGGTTGAGTTTATGAACTTGAAATAAGGTGCTATGAGTGTCAGGGAGTACGCCCTCAAATTTAATCAACTTTCAAAGTATGCTCCTCACTTGGTGGCCGATCCTAAGTCAAGGATGAATAAGTTTGTTATGGAGGTTTGTGACTTGGTAAGTGAAGAATGTCGGTCTACCTTGCATATTAGTGATATGGATTTTTCTCGGTTGATGACCTATGTTGATAAAATAGAAGAGGAGAAATTGAGAAAGAGCAGGGGCCATGAGGCCAAGAGAGCCCCATTTGAGGGAACGTTCGATAAGGAAGCTAGATTTCGTCAAGACCAAGGGCCTCCTAATGCTACTAATAAAGGTTTTGCCAATGCAAGGTGTTGGTGGATGGTTCCTAGCGATGTGTGCCATAAATGTGGAAGATGCAATGGAGGCCCATGTTTGAGGGGTTCTAATACATGTTATGAATGTGGGGAGCTTGGTCACAAGAAAATAGACTATCAAAGAAATCGTGGAAAGGTCTGGGGTGCTAATGCAGTCCCACTAGGTATAGGTGGTCCTCAAGGTGGTGTCCCAAGGCACAATAGATTCTATGCTCTACATGGGAGGCAAGGGGTTGGTGAAGTCCCCGATGTTGTTACCGGTATGTTGAAAATCTTTGATCTTGATGTGTATGTTTTGATTGATCTGGGTGCCACCCTTTCCTTTGCTACCCCCCTTGTTGCTTAAAATTTCCACGTTGAGTTGGTGTTATTGCATGAGTCATATGAGGTGTCTACTCCTATTGGTACATCTATTGTTGCTAGGAAGGTGTATAGAAATTGTCCGGTTTGCATTTTGCATAAAATCTTATCTTGTGATCTTATTGAATTAGATATGGTTGATTTTGATATCAGTCTTGGGATGGATTGGTTGCATGCCTATTATGCTTCTATTGACTGTCGGACCCATAGGGTCGAGTTTCAATTCCTAAATGAACCCATCTTTGAATGGGAAAGTCATGATGTGCTAGTGAGGGGTGGGTTCATCTCATGCATTAAAGCCCATAGGTTAATTTCCAAGGGGTGTTTGTATCATCTTGTGAGGGTTAAAGATGTAGAATCCAAACTCCCTTCCATTGAGTCGGTCCTAGTTGCAAATGAGTTTCTTGATATCTTCCCAAATAACCTTCCTGGTGTCCCTCCCGAAAGAGAGATAGATTTTGGCATAGATATCCTTCCCGATATTTAACCTATCTCCATTCCCCCTTACCGTATGGCTTCGCCAGAGTTGAAGGAGTTAACGGAAAAATAGATTTGTTAGAAAAGGGATTTATTAGACATAGCCAATCACCTTGGGGTGCACCGGTGTTATTCGTAAAGAAGGAAGATGGGTCACTTAGAATGTGCATTGACTACCGGCAACTCAATAGGGTCACTATAAAGAATAGACATCCTCTTCCAAGGATTGATGACTTGTTTGGCCAATTGCAAGTGGCTAGCTTTTTTCTACAAGATTGATCTTCAGTCCGGGTACCATCAAGTGAGGGTCATGGAGTGTGATATTTCCAAGATGGCCTTCCAGACTAGATATAGGTATTATGGATTTGTGATGATGTCCTTTGGATTGACTAAAGTGTCGGCCATCTTCATGGACCCAATGAATAGGGTCTTCAAACCCTACCTTGATTCCTTTGTTATGGTCTTCATTGATGATATTTTGATATATTCCCATAGTAGGGGAAGAGCATATGGGTCATTTGAGGGTCGTATTACAAAAAAATTGAGGGAGGAGAGTTTGTATGCTAAATATGACAAGCATGAATTTTAGTTGAAGGATGTTGCATTCTTAGGTCATGTGGTGTCGGGAGATAGTATAAAAGTGGATCCTAAGAAAATAGATGTGATTAGAAATTGGCCTAGACCATTGACCCCGTTGGATATTAGGAGTTTCTTGGGCCTTATGAGTTACTATAGAAGTTTTGTGAATGGGTTCTCCTCCATTGCTTCTCCTATGAAAAAATTGACTCAAAAGAAGGTAAAGTTTGTGTGGACCGATGGATGTGAGAAAAGTTTCCAAATATTGAAAGATAGACTTGTGTTCGCTCCTATATTGTCACTACTGGATGGGCTCGAAGGTTTTGGGGTGTATTGTAATGCATTTAGAGTTGGTTTGGGTTGTGTGCTAATGCAAAATGGTATGTTCATAGCTTATGCTTCTATACAACTCAAGATGCATGAAAAGAACTACCCTACCCATGATCTTAAATTGGCCGCCATGGTGTTTGCATTAAAAATTTGGCATCTTTATTTGTATGGGGTGCATGTTGATGTCTTTACCAATCATAAGAGCCTTCAATATGTCTTCACCTAAAATGATCTTAACTTGAGACAAAGAAGGTAGCTAAAACACCTTAAGGACTATGACATGAGTATGCATTACCATCCAGAGAAGGCAAATGTTATGGCGGATGCTTTGAGTTGTGTGTCTACGGGTAGCCTAGCTCATGTTGATATTGATGATAGGGAGATGGCTAGTGAGGTGTATATATGGCTAGATTGGGGGTGACGTTAGAAGATGTGGGTAATGGTGTGGTTATTGTTGATGGTTCCAAATCTTCTTTGATTTATGAGGTGATAACAATACAAGACCTAGTCTCCTCCTTGCTTGAATTGAAGGCCTTGGTGAAAAAGGGGAAAATAGAGGTTTTCTCCCAAGAGGGAGATAGGACCCTTGGATACCAAGGTAGGTTGTGTGTGCCATGTCTTGATGGTTTGAGGGAGACAATTCTTGATGAAGCCCATAATTCCTCTTATTCTATCCACCCTGACCTCACCAAAATATATAGAGACTTGAGGAATGTGTATTGGTGGGGAGACATGAAGAGGGACATTGCTAAATTTGTTTCCAGTTACCATAATTGCCAACAAGTCAAGGTTGAACATCAAAGGTCGGGTAGCCTAACCCAAGACATAGAGATTCACTTGGAAGTGGGAGGTGATTAACATAGATTTTGTGGTTGGGTTGCCTAAGACTAGGAAAGGATTTGATTCCATATGGGTGGTGGTTGATAGGATGACGAAATCAGCTCATTTTCTACTGGTCAAGACTACATATTGGGCTAAAGCGTACGCAAGGTTGTACATCTATGAGTTAGTGAGGTTACATGGGGTTCTTTTATCCATCATATCAGATCGGGGTGCACAATTTAATTCACACTTTTGGAGATCTTTTCAAAGGCGTCTTGGTACCGAAGTTCACCTTAGTACAGGCTTCCACCCTCAAATGGATGGCCAAGATGAAAGGAAGATTCAAACACTTGAGGATATTCTTAGGGCTTGTGTCTTGGAGCTTAAAGGTAGTTGGGATAACCATCTTCCGTTGATTGAGTTTGCCTACAACAATAGCTATCACTCTAGTATCGGTATGGCTCCATTTGAGGCTCTTTATAGGAGACATTGTAGATCACCAGTGGATTGGTTTGAGGTTTGAGAGGTGGATTTATTGGGGCTGGATCTTGGTATGGAAGCTCTTGAGAAGGTTAAGATTATTAGGGAAAGGTTAAGGATAGCCCAAAGTCATCAAAAATTCTATGCCGATGTGAGAAGAAGAGAATTGGAATTCCCAGTGGGTGATTGGGTTTATTTGAAGGTTTTTCCAATGAAAGGTGTAGTCTATTTTGGTAAAAAGGGGAAGTTGAGTCCAAGGTATGTTGGTCCTCATGAGGTGATTAAGAGGGTTGGCAAGGTATCTTATGAGTTGAAGTTGCCCAGTGAAATGGATTTGGTCCATCCGGTGTTCCGTGTCTCTGTATTGAGAAAATGCATTGGTGATCCTAATACCATTGTACCTTTTAATATTATGGCTGATGTGGAGGATAAATTATCTTATGAGGAGATCCCAGTTTAGATCTTGGATAGGCAAGTAAAGAGATTGAGGAACAAAGAAGTGGCATCTGCTAAGATCCTTTAGAGGAACCAACAAGTTGAAAGTGCTACTTGGGAGGCCGAAGCGGACATGCAATACCGGTATCTTATCTTTTCCACTCAACTCAAGCCTAAGGTACTAATCTTAAGTCTCATATCTGATTTCAAGTTCTACATTTCAGTCCCTATATCATTCATATGCATTCATTTTTAAGTTGGTAAACTTAGGATGATTTTACACTTATGTTGCGAATTTGAAAATGGTGTTTTACATGTTATATTGCATTCTTATTGAGGCTGATTTGTTCATGATCACTCTTATCTTGTTAGTTTTTTTTACATTCTGGGATGAATGTTCCCAAGGGGGAGATATTGAAACGACCCAAAATAGTGCCAAAAAACGTGCCTCAAAATGCCCAGAATTTTAATTTCCATATATCTAAAAATTCATTCATTATTTCAAAAATCTGACTTCATATTTGTGATCAAGGGGAAAAATTAGGTGAAAACGGATCTAACTGCGATTTAAGAGCAAAAGAATAGCAATTATAAATTTATTTAAGGCACAATTTCTAGTGAGCTACTCATGATGCTTCTGCGATGCGCCTTGGGCATGCTTTAGTACAAATCTCTCTCCGCATCCTCTCCACGACGTGGAGATGTGTTTCTCGCCAAGCAATTTTTCTTGTGCACCCAAAACATTCTAAGTGTTGGGCCTAAGTTTCCAAAATGTATGTTTTATCTATACTTAGTCATATTTCACCCTTACATCATCCTAAAAATTTTCCAATACTACCTAAAACACTTAGGCATACTTCCTCTCCAAATTCTAATACTCAAAACCCTCATCCGGATTTAAGGATACTCTTCAAGCTTCAAGCTCCATTGTCAACCTTCACCAAGAATTTCTCCAAAATTAAGGTATGTGGTGTTGAGCCATTGTGTCCTTTCACCCATGGTGCCTAGCCTTCTTTTTACTAATATTGCATGATTTAAAGTTGATTTTACATGTGGATCTCATATATTGAGAAATTTACTGCACAATGATTTTAGTTCATGAAAGTATAATTGTTTTAGTATGTTCTGAGCTTCAAATCTTGGATCTAATGTTTGATTTGGTGAGAGGTTTTGATGTGAATGTCTTGGGGGTGTTACAAGGTGTTAGTTGATGGTTTTATAATGGATTTTATTTCATGATTTTTATCTCCAAATTGCATGGTCTTTTACCCCCCATTACACACAACCAAGGTGTTTGATAAAATGTCTGATTATGGTTTCATGAGGAAATGAAGGTCCAAAGCATGAGAGATGATATGAATGATGTTATGATGATGAAATGAGCTTATTTATATGATTACTACTATATGAAATATTGCACTAGAGCCTATGGTAAATCTTATATAAAGTGTTGTGTTAGACCATACCCGATCTGGGGGGACAAGAGCCTAGGTAACCATGTTGGAAATTTCTACTCATCAACCATGTGAGGGGTTTATACTTCATCACAATGTTGGTAAGGTGTCATTACCATCAATCATGTGAGGGGTTTATACCACACAACCACCAAGGGGTTTATACCTTGAATAGCTAGCTTGGTCTCTTCTACACATATGATATTCTATATGAGTATGGATTACTTAAGCATGTTTTACTTATGCATTGATCATACATATCATATTGCTATATCATGCCTATTTCCTATTGTTATCCATGTTGACTATGAAGCTTATCTTGTTGCATTACATCCCACATACTTAGTATATTCAAAAATACTAATGCATACTCTTGCCTACATGATATCACCATATAGGAACCAGTGCCAAAGTTGATCATCCTCCTCCTCCACGTGCCTAGACGGTGCTATTCCATGCTTGTTAGTGAGTCCTCCATTTCGGGGACTTTGATTTATGTTTTCCTCTCATCTATGTATTAAGACATTATCTTATGTTCTACTTGACTATGAGGGTGACCCCAATTACTTTGTCTTAGCCCCCGCTATGTCTATATATTTAGAGGTGTTTGTTGGACAAGTTATGTATTTATGATATGAGCTATGTTTCCTTGTCTCCTGATGTTGATGTGTTGCAAAGCTTTCACTTAGACCCAATGCCCTATTCTATTCTACATGTCTTTTATATGCTTCCGCGACCAAAGATGTATAATGACAAGTTAAGAGGCTTGTTTGGGGTTCCCCATTCGTTGTGTCACGTCTAGGCCCTAGGCTTGGGTCGTGATAGTTAGATTGGTTAAGGTAGTTAGAGTAGCCAAATCGGTGTAGTTTAGGACTTAGGTGGATTGGAAATGTTAAAAATACCCTTCATCAAAAACTATTGGAGTCGTCTATAAATCCCTTCCACAAGTCATGGATGCACATATGGTCCGTATTTTCCTCGTAGATCAGAGTGTTACAAAAGTTATACTATTGGAATTGCAGCTTCTAAGCCATGGACATGCAACATGACCCATCCCTCAACTTATGGTATGTAAGTCCTTTCTTAAGGTGACCCTAAATTTAGATAAATGTTCGATTCCTCAGGGCCTCTTCCTACAAGACCCACTTACGAGTCATGAGTACTTCTATGGATCGCCTAGTATTATGTAATTCGACTTCCAAAAATTCTCCAATTTTTCATTTTCCTTGGGCACTTTTCGCGAGATCACCTATGACTCATGGTTGCATCTGCAGATCATAAACTGGCTTATAGGGTCATACCATCAAAAATTTACCTGGCTTTCAGTTTTCCAGGCCTCAAAATATTAGGGGTGTTACAATGCCTAATTGTAAATTCAAATGATTGTCAGAATTCATGGATTTTTCCATCCATCATATAAGATAAAGGGTCAAAATTTACTGCTTAATTTTGGAAATTTTTTTCTAAAAGGGCTAGTTCAAAGATGAATCTTAGTATTCCTTTTCACACCTAGAGAGATGGCTAGGATGACCACATAATTCAGACATTGGAGGACTTATCGAGAGCCTGTGTCATTGACTTCAAAGGTAATTGGGATGATCATTTGCCTCTTATTGAGTTTGCTTATAATAATAGCTATCATTCAAATACATAAATGGCTTCTTATGAGGCTATATATTGGAGGAGAGGCAGACTGTTGATGTCACTCAAGTACATCTTTAATGATTTTAGGAGTAGGCAGTTATCAATAGGTATAAAACCAACAAGAGTTGTGATTGATCCTACGAGAAAAATGTAAGGACGATAGAAGAAATAGAAAATTACAAGCTACTAAAGCAAATTTGAAATAAGAGATAAATTCATAATATAAAGATAATAAATAAAAACTTGGATAGAAGGTAAAATGGAACAAGGGACAAAGCCTTTTTAAGCAAGAATTCCTGTCGAATTCCAAAAACCTGCGAGGGGTTACTCAGTAATAGGAATTCAACTTATGCCTATATCTCAAATAATCATAGGTAATATTGATGATGTTAACGCTCCAATAAGAAAGCAGTCGCTGTCAGCAATTAACCTAACCAAAGGTTAGGAAAAATCCACAAGAAATATAGGGTTTGACTACAAGAATTCGCTATCAATTATTTCTAGTATCTATAACTAAAAACTCTAAATGGGGGGGGGGGAGGGGTTTGTTATTCAAGAACAATATAAAATAAACACTATACTACAATGTGAAAAAACATTCAATTTTAGGGACAACTTGGGAATTGTGTTCCCCATGATTCATTGACTCGACTAACCTAGATAACATAATTACAATTAGAGATTCGCATGCAAGACAGTAACTTAGGTTCTTCTAACCCTCTTCCAAAGGTGAAGGTCGAATTTCACCATGGTGTTCGGTCGACAACCATAGTGTGCCAACTAACCGTTACCTATTGTCCTAGTCAACCTCCCTTTGGTCAGATTTGATTGATTAGACGAAACACATCAATTGAATCCTGTCATCTATTTCTCTTTTCCTATTCATCACTATCCTAGTTGTAATAGTGATAGTAGGCAGGGTTTGATGGTGGCCACTACTAAACAACAATCATAACGAAAAGAAATAGACAATACATGCAATACCCCGATCATAGGAATGCATTAACCTAGGTCATCTCAAGTCAAATATCCGTGGTTCTCATAACCCCAAGTTGTGGGTGTTTAGCTACTCATGGCTAAGGCAAAACCAACAGAAATACAAATAAAATACATGATTGAGCCCTTAGTATGGTTTGTTTATAGAAACCAGAGAAATAAGCTTATTGTACATGTGATGAAAATTCTGGACAACATGTATCCTAAGGATTGTTGTACACTTTTATTATTAATTAAGAGGTTTTTCTCTTCTTAGTTGGCTGTATTATGAAGTAATACTTATTTATTTAGCAAATGTTGGGTTGATAGTAATGTAACCGGGTTGCTTCACCACTGTTACAGTCTGCAAAGATGGCTTATTATAGGATATCTTAATTGTGCTCTTAAAAGAACTTTGTGAGCTAATAATTGGGGATTGTTGTTTAACGACCTTCACCTAATTTGGGACTATTTGTGGACTATTGTAAGACTATTTTTATGTGTAAAAACATTAGATATAGCTTGGGTTAAAGTTGAAACAGGTTTGGGATTGTTGACGTCGAAGTGTAGCGAGAACACGAATGTGATACTGCCTATTTTTGTGTTGTGCAGGATTGTTATGTCTTGAAGCCTATGGACTATTGTATGACTATTAAGGGTCTAAAACAAGATGTATATGACATGTACATAAGAATGGTTGCTAGAAAATACGATTATAAGTGAAAAGATTGAAGAAATGCCTTTGGGTCGATAATTATAAGCTTACTGTCTGGGTGATAGTTTTTATGATATTGGGCTGCCAAGAAGTGTTTTTTTGCTGCTAATACTAGCCTTATTTCCTAATATACTATAAATAAATAGTTGAGGGAAAACGCAGCCACTCCAAGGTAGTAACGAGGTCATACAACGAGGTATGTAAGGCTACTTGATTTCGTATTGTTTGGCATGAAACATAGATCCTTCCTTGGCACATAAAGGCACTTACCAACTTCAACACAACTATTAATTACCCTGCACTCTTGGACATGTTGATATGCTCCCATACATAGTCACCTTAAAATATTCAGACATATGTGGATACAAAGTTACATGGGTTCTTGTTGCTAAATAAAGTTCACGAGTTGTTTCATCCCATATGCATTTCATTATTTGTGTAACGTACTCTTTTCATTGTCATATTGTCTTGTAAGATTATCTACTTGTCAAATGCCACATCTACAGTTCTATAGCTCCAATATTATGACCACCAAAAGAATCATCTCAAAGGTAATTGAAAGATAAAGTATATTGCTTATTGATGGGTGGTAGTCCAAGGGGTGGAAGAATCACCTAGCTAGGGACGATCCCATCACGGATGGTAGTCCGAGGGGTTAAGGAAGAACCTAGCCAGGGACGATCCAAATATAGTTTTATCACTAATCAGCTAGTCATTTGTATTACATGTTGTGCACAGATTATAAAGTAAAGGTAAAGTAATATAAAGAACATAAAATACACGATCCCAAAGTATAACCAAAGGTGGTCTCTTATCCTACACCAGTGCTTAGTTTCATTTGAGTTGTTACTTCATACACAATATTTCCTGTCTTATATATTCAGTACATTATCTCATACTGACGTCTCTTACGGGGGACCTGCATTTTATGTTTCAGGTACAGGTGCTAGTAGATCTCCCCAGTAGGAGTACAGGATGTCCAGCTGCTGATACCAAGCTCCAGGTTGCTTCGGGGCTTTGTTTGTCTCTAGAGATTTTATGTTGTACTATATAGTTAGTCGAGTCGGGGCCTGTCCCGACCCTTATCAGATGCTTTCTCTTATCTAGAGGCTTTGTAGACTATGTAAATTAAAGTGTGGTCACGTATCATACCCTAGACACCGTGGCCCCAATGGCCTAACCATATGCATTTCCTTTTGGCATGTTATTACTTTTTACTTTCTGAAAGGTATGTTAAATGTAGAAACCCCTTATAATATTATAGAAAGTGCATAGATATAGGTCGGTTCTCCCGGGCCTTATCGGCTATGGGTGCCAGTCCGCCTTAATAGAACTTGGGGCGTGACAGAAGTGGTATCAAGGCGGGTCATCCTAGGGAGTCTACAAAGTTGTGTCTTTGTAGATTCTTGTTTATTGATGTGTTGTGCACCACATTTATAAGCAGGAGGCTACGTGGAATTTAGGAGTTATTACTATTGTTTCATTCTTTAGATCGTGCCATAGAACTAAGCGTAATAGGTGGATTGTGTCTAACTCCTAAATTATTTTGTACAGCGAGCAAGTATGCCAAAAACCAGGAAGAACAAAGGTAAAGGGAAGGCAGTAGAAGTGGTGGCTGGTACACCCAGTCATGTGAGACAGCAAAATGAGGCTCGAGATGGGTCTCTGTCACAGACATCTCCAACCCCTCCAGCTCTTGATGAACCCGAAAGTAGTGAAAATTCCCCAAAACCACCTATCAATACCACCGTGAAAGATTTGACAAATGCAATCCAACTATTTACTCATATAGTAGCTGGCCAAGGTCACAGCAGGAAGGTCCAGTTAAAGGTGTAGGAGGTGTAAATAGGGAAACTGGCACGAGGATACGTGACTTCCTTAATTTGGATCCTCCAGCCTTCACTGGGCCTGATCCTAATGAAGATCCCCAACACTTAATTGATCAAATTCAGCGCACTTTAGATATTATGCATGTGAATAATACAGAAGCTGTCGAGTTAGCGACATATAGGTTGAAGGGTGTGGCTATATTGTGGTATGAAGCTTGGAAGCAATCTAAAGATATAGATGCTCCCCCAACCACTTGGAAGGAGTTCAAAGAGGCCTTTATTGACCATTACTTGCCATTAGAGATTCGACCGCCCCATGCAAATCAGTTCTTAAATCTCCACTAGGGGAATATGAGCGTAAGGGAGTATATCTCCAATTTAATTCCCTGTCCATGTATGCTCCTAATGTAGTTGCTACTATGGCAGATAGAGTTCATCAATATGTGAATAGATTGGATATGTATCTGGTCAGAGACTGTACCATTGCTTTCTTGAATAAGGACATGGGCATAGCGAGGATGCAAGCTTTTGCACAGAAGTTAGAGGATCAGGGGCAGAGAAGAAGGACACAAGAGTTGGAAAGGGGGCAAGCTAAAAGGGCCAGATCTATAGGGCAGTTTACACCACCCCAAGGTGAGCTTAGGCCTTGATTTTCTAATAGACCGCCTAGGCCATCATCCTCCTACTCTGCATCCAGTGCTTCACTACAACTTCAGGGGTCTAGGAGAAATCAGCTTGGTCTAAGAAGTGAAGGGCAACATGCTCGAACAGTGGGATATTCAACAGGCCAGCAAATGACTCCTAGGCAACCTTGTAACCAGTGTGGAAGGATTCATTTGGGTATATGTCATGTTAGGACAGATGTTTGTTATTGGTGTGGTGCGACAGGGCACATGATAAAGGATTACCCGAGAAGGCGTATGGGTGATATAGCACAATCTACTGAGCCAGCTATTGCATCATCATTCTCAGTTCCTTCATTAGGTAGGGGTCAACAAGAACCTATGGGTCATGGTAGAGGTGTTACAGGAGCAACTAGCTCTAGGGGAGTCCAGAATCTCACCTATGCTCTGGGGAATTGGCAAAATTCGGAAGCTTCACTTAATGTAGTCACAGGTACATTATCCATCTTTTCACATAATTTATATGCATTAATTGACCCTGGTTCTACATTATCATAGATTACCCCACTAGTTGCTGGGAAGCTTATGAGAATACCCAAATTATTGAACAAACCATTTGAAGTGTCTACACCAACCAGTGAATCTATTATGGCTAGAAGGGTTTATTATCACTATGTAGTAACTGTTTGTGATCGCGACACATTATCTAACCTTATTGAGCTAGAAATGGTGCAATTCGATGTTATAATGGGTATGGATCGGTTAGCTTCTTGATATGCCACCATAGATTGCCGAACTAAGAGAATGTACTTCCACTTTCCAAATGAGGCAGTTCTTGAATAGGAAGGCAATATAGGGGCACCAAAGGGTAAGTTTATCTCTTATTTTAAGGCTAGGAAGATGATATCTAAGGGGTATATATGTCATTTAGTTAGAGTAAGGGATGTAGAGGCAAAATCGCCAACACTTCAATCAGTTCCAGTAGTGAATGAAGTTGTTGATGTGTTCCCTGAAGAACGTCCTGGCTTACCTCCAGAACGAGAGGTAGGTTTTAGTATTGACTTACTTCCAAGAACTCAACCTATTTCTATCCCTCTATATAGAATGGCCCTGGCAGAATTGTGTGAATTAAAATAGCAGCTAAAAGACCTATTGGAGAAGGGTTTTATAAGACCTAGTGTGTCTCCCTGGGGTGCACCAGTTGTTATTTGTACGCAAAAATGATGGCACCTTGAGAAAGTGTATCGACTATCGACAATTAAATAGGGTGACAATTAAGAACAAATACCCCCTCCCCAGGATTAATACTTATTTGATCAGTTACAAGGTGCCAAATGCTTTTCAAAAATTGATTTGAGATCGGAGTATCACCAAGTGAGGGTGAAGGAGGAAGATATACCCAAGACTGCTTTTAGAACAGGTTATGGTCACTTTGAATTTCTTGTTATGTTATTTGGGCTAACGAATGCACCAACAGTTTTTATGGATCTATTGAATAGGGTATTCAAGCCATTCTTGGATGTTTTCGTGATAGTATTTATAGATGACATTTTGGTATACTCAAGATCAGAATAGGACCACACAAAGCACTTACGACAAGTTTTACAGGTTCTTCGCGATCGACAGTTGTATGCCAAGTTTTCTAAATGTGAATTTTGGCTAAAATCAGTGGCATTCTTGGGTCATATTGTATCTGAGGAAGGAATAAGTGTTGATTCATAAAATATAGAGGCTGTGAGAGATTAGCCAAGACCAACGACACCTACGGAAGTTCGAAGCTTCCTAGGTTTGGCAGGTTATTACAGGAGGTTTGTTGAAGGTTTTTCTTCTATTTCTGCACCCCTAACAAAATTGACACATAAGATAACTAAGTTCCAATGGAATGATGCTTGTGAAAGGAGCTTCCAGGAACTGAAAAATAAGCTAACTTCAGCACCTATGCTAGTACTTCCAGAAGGATCTGAGGGGTATGCAGTTTATTATGATGCTTCAAGGGTTGGCTTAGGGTGTGTACTGACATAGCATGGTAGGGTAATTACTTATGCATCTAGACAACTACGACCATATGAGAAAAATTGCCCAACTCATGATCTTGAGCTAGCAACGGTTGTGTTTGCTTTGAAAATACGGCACCACTATTTGTATGGGGTTCACGTTGACATATACACTGATCATAAGAGCCTTTAATACATATTTAAGCAAAAAAACCTAAATTTAAGATAACGGAGATGGTTAGAGCTAATAAAGGATTACGATGTTGATATACTATACCATCCGGGAAAGGCAAATGTGGTAGTCGACATTTCAGAAGTTTGACTCCATATGGGTAATAGTTGACAGACTGACAAAGTCAGCACACTTCTTACCTGTCAAGAGTGATTATACAGCTAAAGAGTATGCCAAGCTATACCTCAAAGAGATATTTAGACTACATGGAGTCCCAATATCCATTATCTCTAACCGAGGAGCTTACTTCACTGCAAAGTTTTGGAAGTCTTTCCAAAGGAGTTTAGGAACACAAGTGAATTTGAGTACAGCTTTCTACCCTCAAACAGACAGTCAAGCAGAACGCACCATTCAGACACTTGAAGATATGTTGTGAGCTTGTGCATTGTATTTTAAAGGTAGTTGGGTGGACCACTTGCCACTTATTAAATTTGCCTATAATAATAGCTACCACTCAAGTATCAAGACGGCACCTTATTAAGCTTTGTATGGAAGGAAATGTAGGTTGCCAATTGGATGGTTTGAAGTGGGTGAAACCACCTTGCTTGGGCTAGATCTAGTACAACAAGCCATGGAAAAAGTTAAGGTAACACAGCAACAGCTAGAAATAGCTCAAAGTCGTCACAAATCATATGCGGATGCTAGAAGGAGAGGACTGCAATTCTCATTAGGGGATTGGGTATTTTTAAAGATGTCTCCAATGAAAGGGGTTATGAGGTTCGGTAAGAAAGGAAAACTGAGCCCACGTTATTTTTGGAAATTGTCGTTTCACGTTGAAGGTACAGGTGCTAATAGATCTCCCCAATAGGAGTACAGGACATCCAGCTATTGATACCAAGCTCCAGGTTGGTTTGGGGATTTGTTTGTGTCTAGAGCTTTTATGTTGTACTTTACAGTTAGTCGAGGCGGGCCCTGTACCAACCCTTATCAGATGTTTTTCCTTATCTAGAGGCTTTGTGGACTATGTAAATTAATGTGTGGTGATGTCTCATACCCTAGACACTGTGGCCCCAACGGCCTAACCATATGCATTTCCTTTTGGTATATTATTACTGTTTACTTTCTTAAAGGCATGTTGAATGTAGAAACCCCTTATAATATGTATAGAAAGTGCATAGCTATAGGTTGGTTCTCCCGGGCCTTATCGGTAACGAGTGTCAGTCCTCCTTAATGGAACTTGAGGCATGACAAAAGGACCCCAAACAAGTCTCTTAGCATATCATTTACACATCATTGGTCGTGGAAGAAAAATAAATAACAAGAGAGATATAAATAAGGGAAAACGGTACTAAGGGAAAGTATTTAATAACATAAAACATAGAAGAGTCAAAGCTCAAAGCATAAGTACATCAATTCGTTCAACAACACCTCTAAGCATAGATTGGAGCGGGGTCCAAGACACTTTCTAGGCTCATCCTTATAGTATGAAGAGTTCAACATAAGGACATAGTAAAGCAAGAGTAGCATAGGTAATGTCCCCGAACTTGAGGACTTGCCAAAGCTTTCCTTTCAAAATGCCAAGACTAGCCACGTGGAGGATAATCAAGAGGTTCTCCGTTTCCTATATGGTAACATCATATAGGCATAGAGTATTTGTTAGTACGTTTAAATGTTCTAAGTATGTATGATGCAATACAACTAGATATAAGCAACATAGTCAAAATGCATAGGTGCAAGCAATGGATAAGTATGATATAAATATGACATGCATGATCAATGCTTGAAGTAAAACATGCTTGTAAAACATATAACTTGAGAATATTGATTACATGTGTAGCAAGAGACCATCATCATCGGCCAAGCAAGCCATTACTTAGAATCCAAGGCATGTCACCCCCTTATAAGGTGATTGAGGTATGTCACCTCCCTCAGTAAGGTAATTGAGGCTAGTCACCCCCTCAACAAGGATATTGAGGCTTTCCTTCCCCTCAACAAGGTGATTGAGGTGAAACGATCTTAGAACGTGCCCAAAAATATGCCTCGGAAGTGCCCAAATTCGTAATTTTCGTATATCTCAAAATTTGTGTGTAATATCAAACATCTGACTTTATATTCCAATTCAGGGGGAAATATTGAGTGAGAAATGGGTGTAACCCCAGTGTTAGAGCAAACAAATCACAATTCCAATTTTCCAAAAATTGCACTTTCCAGAGAGAGTTCGCGCCCCTGTGTTATTTTTTTACTCAAATTTTGTTACTCGATCCAAGGCTCTTAGTTCTTGGGCCTAAATCCTCCCATAGTGAATATACTTATACTTAGCCATATTTCACCCTCATATCATATGAGACATTCCCCAATACTCTTTCAAATACTTAGTCAAATATTTTACTCAAAATTCAAGTACCAAAACTCAATCCGGATCTTAAGGATTTCACTAAGGTCCAAGTCTCCATTTTCAATCTTCATTGAGGAATTCTCCAAAGTCAAGGTATGTGGGTTTCAACCATTGGGTCCTTTCACCCATGGTGTCCAAGCTTCCTTTTTACATAAATTACATGTTTCTAAGTTGATTTACTTATGGGTCTTACTTACTATGAATTTGACTATGAACTTTGTTGGGGTTTCATAAAAATGTGATTGTTTAAGCATGTTTTGAACTATGAATCTTTGATCTATATTGAGATTAGATGGAGGGTTTTGATGTATATTGCATGATGGTATTACAAAGTATTGATGGGTAATTTTACATTGAATTGCATGATTTTATACTAGCATTGCACACCAACCAAGTTTTTGATAAAATGTCCAGTTTTGGTTTCTTGAGCTATTGATGATCCAATGCATGACCTATGATTTAATTCACTTTATGATGATGAAAAGAATGTATAGATGTGTTAATTTAATGTAAGAATGTCTATAGTATTGGAAGTTGACCATTAACCAAATTGAGGGGTTAATACCTCAATCACCTAGATGGGGTGGTACATCCATTAACCAAATTGAGAGGTTGATACTTCAATCACCTAGATGGGAGTGGTGCATCCATTAACCAAATAGAGGGGTTGATACCTTAATCACCTAGATTGGGGTGGTACATCCATTAACCAAATAGAGGGATTGATACCTCAATCACCTAGATAGGGGTGGTATATGCATTAACCAAATTGAGGAGTTGATACCTTAATCACCTAGGATGGGGGGTGGTAAACCCATTAACCAAATTGAGGGGTTGATACTCAATCACCTAGGATGGGGGTGGTAAACCCATTATCTAAATTGAGGGGTTGATACCCAATCACCTAGGATGGGAGGTGGTAAGTCCATTAATCAATTGATGATCTCTTTCTACACATGTAATAAATTGTATATACCCCTGTTTTACTTCAAGTATCATTTATACATGTCATATTGATAGTATTTTATTCATTGCTTATGATTACTCATTTTTCCTATGTTACCTATATCTTGTTGCATTGCATCCTATATACTTAGTATACTCAAACATACTAATGCATACTCTATGTCTACATGATAACAGCCGAAGCCCCATTTGATCATCTTCCTCCTCCACGTGGCTAGTACTATCTCTACAAAACAAGTTGGTGAGTCCTCAATTTCGGGGACAAGTCTTTGATCTTATGTTATGTATAAAGACTCTCTTTCCTTTATTTTATGTTTTGTCTATGAGGGTGAGCCCGGTTTCTTGTCTTGGCCCCCGCTAAATTTTATGTTTAGAGGTATTGTTGGACAAGTTATGTAATGATGCTACAAGCTTGACTCTCTTTTGACTCTTGATATTTTATGATACGAAATGGTCCCTTCGCCCCTTGCCCTTATTTTATTCTCTTATTGTTGCTTAAATTGCTTCCGCGACTAAGGATGTGTGATGATATGCTAAGAGACTTGATTGGGGGCCCTTCGGGCTCTCTATTATATAACAATATGGCATGCATGATCAATACTCAAGTAAAACAAGCTTAAACAACTTATGCTCATATCGGGTATCATATGTGTAGAATAGACCAAGCTAGATTCCAAAGTACAAACCTCTTAGTTGGTTGATGATGATCTCACCCCATCACCCTAGTGGTGTTGTACAAACCCCTAACATGGTTGATGATAACCTCACCTTATCACCCTGGTGGCAAAGTACAAACCCCTCACATGGTTGATGAGTACCCACCTCGGTTGATGAGTACAAACCCTCACATTGGTTGATAAGTACAAACCCCCACCTCGGTTACCAAGGCACTAGCCCCTTGACTGTCTATCAACGTACTAACCCTCGACAAGGTTATTCGGGCTCTTAGTTTTTCCCCCCGAATTAGACATGGCCCAATGTAACACCTCATATAGAATATATACCATATACATAAGCTCTTTTTATCATAATATAGTCATTCATATCATATTTCATACTTTGGACCTTTAACTCCTACAGAAACCACATCCAGACATTTTATCAAACACTTGAAGGGTGTGTAATGCTAGTAGAAAATCATGAAATATAGAGATGAAATCATGCAAGAAAATTCATTGTAAACCATCAATCAACACCTTGCAACACCCTTAAGCAATATACATCAACACCCCTCATCAAATCTTACAATAGATCCTAGATTTATGGCCCAAAACATAGCAAACCAATCACAACTTTACATAGCTTTAACATAGTGTGCAGTGAATATTATAATAAGCAAGAACCATTTGTAAATCAACTCTAGATCATGCAATTTGAGTAAAATGAGGCTTGGGTGTCATGGGTGAAAGAAAACCATGAAAGAAACTCACATACCTTAGCTTGGAGATGAACTTGGTGAAGACTGGAGATGGAGACTTGAAGCTTGAAGAAGAACCTTCAAGGGAAATCTTAGCTTGGGATGATGGTTTGGAACTTGAGTTTGTGGGAGTGAAAAATATGACTAAGTGTTTGACTGAGTATTGGAAAATATTTAGGATGATATGAGTATGAAATAAGGCTAAGTATAGGTATTTTTACACTTGGGGACCCTTGGGCCCAAGACCCAAAGCCTTGGACCTGAAAACGAAAAAATGCTCAAAAATACACACGGCACATTGTGCCAGTGACGCGTAAACCTTACTAGAAATTGCATTTTGCAATTTCAGACTTTTGCTACGGTTTCTCTAAAATCAAGGTTAGACCCTTTCCCCCCTAATTTTGACCCCTAACAAGAATATGAATTTTGATTTTCGAACAACGCACGGATTTTGAGATATATGGAAAATAAAATTCTGGCAATTTTGAGGCACATTTTCGAGCACTTTTTGGGGTCGTTTCAATATCTCTCCCTTGAGAACATTCGTCCCCGAATGTAAAGGAGACAGATAAGGCAAGAATGATCATAAACAAATCGGCCCCAACAAGAATGCAACATTATATTTAAATCACCATTTTCAAAATCTCAACATAAGTATAAAGTCATCATAAACTTCCCAAGTTAAACATGAATGCATATGAATGACATGGGGGCTGAAACATAAGACTTGGAATCATAGAAAAGAGCCTCAACATGTCATCATAAGCTTGAATAGAATGAAAGAGATATGGATATTTCTCCTCCATTCCTGCTCAGGCTCCCCGAAAGACACATACAATTAGACAACTCCTCCAAAAGGCCTTGACAAACACTACATCTTTATCAATCAATTTCTCCACCCATCCATCCAACACCTCCATAGGGACCTCCTTCTAGGCCAACTTATCCTCCACCTCACCCATAATTTCAAAGAGTTCTATAACACTAGAGTCACCAATGCATCCCCTCAACCTAGAAGCATAACAAATCAGATAAACCATACCCCTACCATAGGTAATTCCCAAACTCATGCAACCTTCCCAACCTCCCTCTACACACTTATAAAGACTCACAATCCTCAACTCAATCATCAACCTTAAATATATCTAACCTACGTGGTACCATAACCACTATCTCCCTCTTGGAATACAAGCTCCACTCTATCATCTCCATGCCCAAAACTTCCAACTCTAATAAGGCGGAATCAAGGCGTTGCCTAATCTAGACCTCTTAATCAAAGAAGATTTGGAACCATGAAGAATACTATACCACCATGCTCAACTTCCCCCAACCTAACTTCCAATCTAACCAACCAATGGACCCCACTAGTCTTCTCTTTGCCACGATCAACAACACATGCTAGGCTACCTAGAGCACCGACCGCAAAATTTCTTACCGGGGAAAAATAATGCACACTCATTCCATAATCCTTAAAGAATTCTAACCAACTTCTTACTTTCCACAATGCACATCTATCATATTTAGCAACAATCTCTCATCCTTCAAGACTTGCAACACTACCCCCAAATGATTCACAAACTCTAAACAAATCAATACCTCATCACTGGAGACCATCACAAACATATCACAGAAGGGTTTTAAGACCTTATTCAAGAAACCCGCAAACACCACCAGTGCATAAATCCACCAAACAACTCCATCAATACCAATAATACTCACTTTTGGCTCGAAAAGACACTTAGGGATATCACCTACCCTCATCCTCACTTGGGGACAAAGCCCGAACCTCAAATCAACCTTAGAGAAACGACTAACCAATTGTAGTTTTCCAAATAGGTCAACCATCCTCAACCATTATGTTGCAACCTTACGGGTTCTACACTCATTGGAAGCATGCTAGCAAGTAGCCAAACTACCTCAAGACCTCCAACCTATCAAGCTAGGGCCAACCAAGATCACAAGACAAGACTTTATTCAACAAGAACATGGGGCAACCCTTATAGACCCCTACAAGCCACAATAGACTCATGCAACCATCCGAGGCACACATATGAATCCTACTAGGACAATGGAATAATACAAGAGATAGCAACCCCCGGAACTATCAAATCACCCTACTCAAAATGTCGGTCATAACCTTGGTCTTACTTAGGGTCAACTAAGTCATAGGAGAAGTAATAGAAGATAACTTATTCATAACCTCCAGTATTAGCCTGCTAAGCCCAAGAAGCTCCTAAGTTTTGATGGGTTCAAAGGTCTAGGCGAATTTCTAATCATCTTTGTCGTACTAGGGTCTACCTTAATACCATCACCCGGTAACACAAGACCTAAGAAGGCAACCTCTTATAACCAAATTCCCCATTTCTCCTATTTAGCATCCAACCTTCTTCCTTAAACTTTGTAGTGCTACCCTCAAAAGACTCACATGCACTACCCCATTAGGGAACACAAACCATTATATTATCTCCAAAACCACCATAAGACTATTAGAGTAAGGGTTAAAAGATCGTATTCATGAGATTATAGGCATAGCCGGTGCACTAGTCCAACCAAAGAATACCACCCCAAATTCGAAATATCGGAAAAGGGCATTCAAGGCCTCATCTACCACCAAAAACAATTCTATAACAAAACAACTTAGGTTCAACACCTCTAGTTATCATAAGGTAATAAATGCAACCCCTTAAACACTAATTGTACCTTATGAAAAGAAATGGACCTGCCTCCCTTGCAACCATCTGACAACCTCCCACTCAAGGATGGGCTCTTTAGAGATTTGAGATCTAGCTCTATGGGTCCTACCACCTATGAAGACACAACATGCATGCAACCATTTCGTCCATATAATGATATCAAAATTCACCATACCACTCCAACAAGCCACAAAGTAAGACCTAATGCAATACAAACCCGAATCAACACCTATAAACCTTCTAGCAATAATATACCCAACAAAAGGATAGACACCCAACACCTACACAACAACCTGGGCACACAAGAATCCCCACTAGAAACCAATAAAAATAGAGAAGAAATAGTGGCACACCTGGCCTAACAATGTATGCACAACAAAGGCAAGGAAACTTCAACTTACTGGTAATAGCATCAAGCATCTCATCCCCTCCTTGAGCCTCTTGATCAACATGACCACCTCGATTCAAGAGTTAACCATATGAGCAATCCAGAATTCTGTGGCCTATCTCACCACACCCAAAGCATACACCTGTGTTTTTCCAACACTGGCCACCATGGTCCATCCTACACATAGGGCACTTGGGATTAGTCATTCCCCTATCAACTCCTTTGCTCTTATTGCGTTTACGAGAGCAATCCTTAACCTTATGAACCATCTCCCCACAACCATAACAAGCATTAGTACCTCTCAAGAATGGGTCATCATGGACTCTACCACATTTTGGGCACTTATCATAAGGCACCACACCACTCCTATCTCTCCCCTTGGAGCTTTGGAACTTACCCCCATTACGGGATCTCTTGGCCTCACTACTTCTTCTCTTACCACTAGAAGTCTCGGGAGCACCCACATGTTGATCGAGGTGAGTTGCCAATTTTTCCTCCACTTTGGCCACTTCCTATGGAGCATTGCAAATCTCTGTGTCCATCATAGAACTGTCCTGAGTAACTTGAGACATATCCTGAAATGTAGTGGCTAGGGGTTAGCAATAAGCCCTAGGGGAACTAACTCTATTGCATGACATGGATCATGAAGAACTGAAATATTTCCTAAAATATCTTATAGCCTCCTACTCATAGTTGTGGTGCACAACACAAACATGAATAAGACTCTAATCGATGTGGTTTGCTAGACTCTGAGGACCTATCAACCTAGTGCTCTGATACCATCTTTGTCACAACCCAAGCCTAGGGCCTAGACGTGAACGGACAATGGGGAACCCAGAGGAACCCTAAACAGGCCTCATAGCATATCATTACACATCCTTGGTCAGGGAAGCAATGTAAAATAACATAAGAAACATAAACAAGGGGAATTGGGACTAAGAGAGAGAGATTAATACTTAAGTAATATGTAAAGGTTTATAAAACAACGGCAAGGGACTAACAGGAAAACAGCCTGCATAACATCATAATCAAGAGACAAAAGAGTCAAGGCTCATATCATAGATTCATAGCATGTCCAACAATACCTCTACTACATATATAAGAGCGGGGACAAGACAAAGCAACCGGGCTCACCCTCATAGTCAAGATAGAAAATAAGGAAGAGCATCTCAAATACATAATAAGAGAAACATATACTAAGGTCCCCAAAGTAGAGTACTCACCAACTAACTTGAGTAGTACCGAACTAGCCACATGGAGGAGGAGGAAGATCAACTTGGGCTTCAATCCTTACATAGTGACATCATGTATACAAGAGTATGCATTAGTATGTTTGAATGTACTAAGTATGTAGGATGCAATGCAACAAGAATTAAGCATCATAATCAAAATGCATAACATAGGCAATAGGTATACTATAGCAATATAACGTTTATGATCAATGCATAAGTAAAACATGCTTAAGTAACTCATGCTCATATAGAATATCGTATGTGTAGAATAGACCAAGATAGATTTCTAAATATACAACCTTTTGGTAGGTTAGTAATGATGTTGCCCCATCACTTAGGTGGATGAGTACTACCCCTCATCTAGGTTGATGATAATATCGCCCCATCACCAAGGTGGAGAAGTACAAACCCTTCCCTAGGTTGACGAGTACAAACCCCCCATCTAGGTTATTCGGGTTCTTAGTCCCCTCGGATTGGGCATGGTCTAATGAAACACTTTATATAGAATATATCATATACATAACCTCATATCATCATTATATAGTCAATCATATCATATCTCGTGTTTTGGACCTTTAACTCCTCAAGGAACCATATCCAGACATTTTATCAAACACTTAGAGGGTGTGTAATGCTAGTATAAAACCATGAAATATAGAGATGAAATCATGCAAGAAAATCTATTGTAAAACTATCAATCAACACCTCGCAACACACTCAAGAAATATACATCAAAACCTCTTCTCAAATCTTACAATAGATTAAAGATCTCTAGCTCAAAACATGGCAAAACAGTCACAACTTTACATAGCTTCAACATATTGTGCAGTGAATTTCATAATATACAAGATTCATTTATAAATCAACTTTAAATTATGCAATTTGAGAAAAAGAAGGATTGGGTATCATAGGCGAAAGGAACCCATGAAAGAAACCCACATATCTTAGCTTAGAAATGAACTTGGTGAAAATTAGAGATGGAGACTTGAAGCTTGAAGAAGAACCTCGAAGGAGAACCTTAGCTTGGGATGAGGGTTCGAGACTTGAGTTTGGGGAGTGAAAATATGACTAATTGTTTGTGTCACACCCCAAGTTCCATTAAGGCGGACTGGCACCTATTGCCGATAAGGCCCGGTAGAACCAACCTATATCTATGTGCTTCCTACACATACTATAAGGATTTTCTACATTCAACATGCCTTTATGCAAGTAAACAGTAATAATAAGCCAAAAGGAAATGCATACGACTAGGCTGTTAGGTAAGGTATGAGACATGACCATACTTTAATTCACATAATCTACAAAGCCTCTAGATAAGAGAAAGTATCTAATAAGGGTCAGGAAAGGCCTCGCCTCGACTAACTGTACAATACAAACATATAAGCTTCAGACACACATAAATTTTTGAAGCAACCTGGAGCTTGGTAACAACAGTTGGATATCCTGTACTCTACTGGGAGATCTACTAGCACTTGTACCTACAGCATGAAATGCAGGTCCCCTTAAGGGACGTCAGTACGAGATAATGTACTGAATATGTAAGGCAGGAAATAATGTATATGAAGTAACAACTCAAGTGAAATTATACACTGGTGAAGGATAAGAGACCACCTTTAGTTATACCATGGGATCATGTACTTTGTGTTCTTTATATTACTTTACCTTTACTATATAATTTGTATATAGCATGTAATGCAAATGACCAATTGATCTATATTATTCGTGAGTGCCTTTAATGTGCCAAGGAGGATCTATGTTTCATGCCAAACAATACGAGATCAAGTAGCCTTACATACCTCGTTCAATGACCTCGTTACTACCTTGGAGTGGCTGCATTTTCCATCAAATATTTACTTACAGTATATTAGGAAATAATACTAGTATTAGCAGCAAAGAAAAGCTTCTTGGAAGCCTAAAATCATAAAAACTAACACCCGTTCAGCAAACTTTTAATTAGCGACGCGAAGGCATTTCTTCAACCTTTTCACTTATAATCATATTTTTCTAACAACCATTCTTATATACATGTTATATATATCTTATTTCACACTATTAACAGTCATACGACAGTCCATAGCGTACAGGACATAACAATCCTGCACAACACACAAATAGGCAACATCACATTCGTACTCTCGCTACATTTCGATGTCAATACTCCCAAACCTGTTTCAACATTACCCCAAGCTGTATTCAACGTTTTAACGCATAAAACCAGTCTGACAATAGTCCATAAAATAGTCCCAAATTAGGAGAAGTTTTTAAAACAACAATCTCCAATTATAAGCTCACAAATTTCTTTTGAGAGCACCATTAAGATATCCTACAAGAAATCATCTTTGTGAACTGTAACAGTGGTGAAATAGCCTAGTTAAAATTACTATTAACCCAACCTTTGTTAAAAACATAAGTATTATTTCATAATACAACCAACCAAGAAGAGAAAAAAACCCCTTAATTAACAAGAAAAGTGTACAACAATCCTTAGGATACATGTTGTCCAGAATTTTCAGCACATGTACAATAAGTTTATTTCTCTAGCTTCTATAGACAAACCATACTAAGGTCATAAGTAGATTCAATTACCTTTATGCTCAAGATTAAGAGCTTCTTTAGGAACCCTTGTAAGGTCGTGAGACCTGTTTTTCACCCTTTGAAAGAGAGCAAGAAACAATCAAGAAAAACTGATTTTTTTCCAAGTTGAGATGGCTTTAGGGGCTGTCTTTATCCTCTTTTTTAAAAGACCTCTTGGATGACTTACTTTAGAACTTTTAAACACACATTAACACCTGTTGAGCATCTTATGATGCAGCATCTTATCCCTTACACGTGGGCCTAAATGGGTCTCCAACTTAATGGGCCTTTTGCTGCCTATTCTTCTCCTTTCCCTTTAGTTACTTTGGGCCAAATTTTCAAATGAATTGGATGGGCTTGGTCCCGTTTTCTATGCTTCCCAAACTGAAAATGCAGTTCATTTGTGATGCCAAAACATGATCTAAAGTTACACCCTTAACACAGACTTATTCATAATCGGACTTGGACAAATTCGACGTCGGGCCTAATCTCCATTTAGCTAGCAATTTTAAGCTAAGAAAGTATGTTACTCACCTGCTAACTTCCTAAGTCCTACAAGTACCTCACTTCTCTCACTTCATTTAGTGCAATTTCCTCAATTTGACTTAAAACATATTTACACTCGACCCTCGTCAGTATTAGATATACAAGTCGCCCTTTAATTGGAGACTCAAGCACTTTTTAAGAAAAATTGACGCTAATTTGACCAAACAATATCATGTTTTATTTGCATAGTACTAGCATTGAAATATGTGGGGTGTTACATCCTCCCCCTTTAAGAACATTTGTCCTCGAATGTTAGCACAATTGGAAAGCTTAGCCAAGTTAAAACCTTTATTTAAACAAACTTTTGACAACACACTAAGTATTCTAACACATGTACCTATTAGTGCCCAAATTCTGCATGTTTCCTTTTTAGCTTCAAATAAATAAGGGTATTCTGATTTCATCGCGTCCTCGGCCTCCCATGTTATTTCTTCTGCATGCTGGTTTCTCCAGAGTACTTTTAGTGAAGCTACCTCTTTATTTCTTAACTTCTTAACTTGACGATCTAGAATAGCAATGGGTACCTCTTCATAGGTGAGGTCTTCTGTAATTTGTACATCTTCAATAGGAGTGATACGGGATGGGTCACCTATGCATTTCCGAAGCATTGAGACATGAAAAATTGGATGAACCAATGAAAGCTCTTGGGGTAGCTCTAGTTCATATGCAACTTTCCCGAACTTCTTAATAATATTATATGTCCCAACGTAACATGGGCTTAGTTTTCCTTTCTTACCAAACCTCATAACCTTTCATTGGAGACACCTTTAAACATGCCTAATCCCCTACTGAGAATTCCAGTCCTCTCCTTCTAGCATCCGCATATGATTTGTGATGACTTTGGGCTATTTCTGGTTGTTGCTGTATTACCTTAACTTTTTCCATGGCTTGTTGTACTAGATTTGGCCCAAGCAAGGTGGTTACACCCACTTCAAACCATCCAATTGGCGACCTACATTTCCTCCCACACAAAGCTTTATAAGGTGCCATCTTGATACTCGTGTGGTAGCTATTATTATAGGCAAATTCAATAAGTGACAAATGGTCCACCCAACTACCTTTAAAGTCCAATGCACAAG
>JAABOM020062002.1:0-10563 GCA_011800125.2 Solanum clarkiae
TCCAGATGACCCATGAGGAGCGTCGAAAGTTGCATTGACTAACTGCTACTTCACAAATGAAAAAAGCGTAGATAGTTAAAGAGTCATTTTGCTTTATTCCATCATACTCCAAGGCCAAAAAATAGTCAATCTTTAGTCCGTATGTATATTCTTACGATTAACAAGTTATTTCGTCTTTATTCTTGCTTTAAATATAGCCCCTAATAAAATGGATGGACTCCACATATCCAATCTTTTGAGAACAAATAGATTTGTTCCTCGATCAACTCTTTATTATAATTTAAAACTATCTTCAAATTGAAGTTTTGCCAATGGTTGACCAAAACGAGACATTTTTCAAATGATGAAGCTAATGCTAGATCAAAGTTAAATAAAAATTATTTTTTTTACTCAATTTTCAAATAACACATGAGAAAAATATGATTGTTTACATTAAAATTAGAGAAATGTAGTAAACAGTAAAAGCAACCTGACAGTTAATGAAATTCATATGATCCCATGAAGATCGGGACTCAACTCTCAACTACGCTTCTAAACCCGATCTCATTCTAAATTGACTTTGACCCTGACCACCGATCCAATCCCTGACACCCACCTAAACTTGACCCCAAACCTGATCCAAGCTTTGACTTTTTACCAAGACCTAACTCCAGACCCTTATCCTAACTTAGGACTAGATTTCCAACCCAAGACCCACTTTTCAAACTCGATCTCGAGTTGGGAAAAGGTCCAAATGAATTTGAATTTCGAGTCAATGTCATAGTTAGATCCAAGGTTGATATCAAAAGTTGGATCCCGGATCTTGAGTTGTGTCCCAAATTGGGGGTCGGGTCTTTGGTTGAGGCCAAGGTTAGAGAATGGGTCTTAATTTAAGGTTGAGAGTTGGGTCCTACTTAGGAGGAAATATTGGTAATAATAGTAGGACCCAACTCCCTCTAGAGGTAATTTAAGGTTGAGAGTAGTTGGAATCTTTATTTGCTTAGTATGTAACTTTGTACTTATTTTATGTATATGTGGGCTTATTTATTTATTTGCATGGTACTACTATTATTTCAAGAAATTACCTCTAGAAAATCTGAACTTAGGGGAAAAGAATATAAATCAAAATCTAGTTTATGTACAAAGCAAAAACTGATCCCCAAAAAGCAAAAATGCTTGAAAAAATAAGTTAATTAATCCAATAAAAAGATGAATAATGAAAATAAGTATTTACTTCTTCAAATTGAGTGACCTTATTGGTAAAATATTCATAGTTGAGTGATTTTAAGGTTATAAAATAAAGTTGAGTAATTTTAATTTCTTGAGAACAATTATTCATTGAGTGATCCTATAAAAATTAAGATATTATCTCATAATTGCGCGAAAGATATTTAAGTTTAGTTAAACCATTATGCGTCTAGATTAACCAAAAAATTAATATTTTTCTAGTTATTTTTTTAATTTCATACCATTTACAAAAGTTGTATTATTTAAGCGGTGCTATTATTAACACCTAAAATATCCTAACTAATTAGAACTTTTAACTAAGTTATGTCGTGTAAGCAAATTAGATTTTTTTTTAAAAAAAAAGATTTTGCTTTCTTTTATTTTTAATGAGATTTTGTTAATAAATAAGTCAAATAAAAATAAGCTAAAAATAGAAAATTAGTTAACCCACAAGCACTAAAATAGTGCTAATAATTTTTTTTACCATAAATAATTAAGCCGGTTTGATTTGTCAGAAGTATATAACAATCCAATTTGGATTTAGCAACATATGTTAATACTTCTATTTACTTAAACCAAATACTTTGTAGAAGCCAAATTATTTTAGGAAAGGTCTTGTTAGCAATAAATAATGCTCTTTGCTGAAAAAGTCTTAACACCGCCGACATCTATACAATTGCACACACAATGTCTATGGCCGCTTCGGTCAGTGGTCAACCTTCAAAAGAAAGAGGGGTCACTAGTTTCTTATGCTGATCTACTAAAATAACCAAAGGAGCCATTAAGGAAAATCCTAATAAAGCTCATCTCATATCTTCACGGAGAACCACAAGTAATATGGGATCAGGATGAAGTTGATCAAATGATCGTGAATGAAAACCTTGAATTTGCTGTAATAGAAAAATTCTCCTACGGATGGCCTGATTTACAAGAGTTGAGGATATTGATTCCTAAACAGTGTGAAACAAAAGGAGAGTGCAAAATAGGCCTTCTGTGTAATAGACAGATTCTGATTAGGGCCTCGCTAATGGAAGATTACGTTCATCTGTTATCAAAGCCAACATTCTACATTTCCTGGAGGAATAAATTTTTTCTATGAGAACTTTCAAGAGGGATCCGATGTTTAAAGCAGAACAAGAAACAACAACTGTAGTGGCTCGAATCTCTTTTCCATCACTATCCCCAAACTTTTTTGGGAAGGAGGTCATTTTCTCACTTGCTATGGCTGTGGGAAAGCCTCTACAAGTGGATATGGCTATGAAGAATCAAATGAGACCTAGTTATGCTAGGGTAAAAGTGGAAGTGGATCTCCTCAGTGAATTCCCAAAGCGAATCAAAATTGAAGTAAGGAAAGCTATTGGGGAGATTCTGGAGAAATGGATTACCATCAAGTACGACTATGTCCCAAAATATTACACTACTTGTAAGATTCAAGGACATGATGAGCAACAATGCTATGTCCTACATCTTGAGTTATATCCTGACAAGAATGAGATAAATAAGGAGGATAATGGCAGGGAGGAGCAAAAAGAAGATGCAAAGGAGGAACTAACAGTGCCAAAGGACTCTGAACAACAAAAGGAGAATGGTGATCATCAGTTTGTAGAATAGAAAAAATAAAAATAGGGGGAGAAGGAGGAAGCCACAGATGAAGACCACATAGAATGCAGTTGGTTTCTTATCTAGGAATGCATTTGGAGCCTTACAAACAGATGCACAAAACAAAGAAAGAGAGAATGGAGCACGGGAAGCTGTAAAAGTGACAAGTACATGTGAGTCACATAATGGAGAGAAATCTCAACAAAAGAAAGACAACAATGAAATCAAAAAGGGGAGAAGAGAGCAGCAACAAGGAGGGGAGAAAAATAATGAGGCTACCAACTTGACTGTTGGTGGGAATCACTCAATGGAGGATCAGAGTCACAGTTCAGGTACCAATAAAGAAAAAGCTATTGTGGTGTATCAAGGAAAAGAGATAGATGGAAATGGACACAAAACAATCAGGGGTATAATGAAAGATATTTTTGGGAAATGCTCTAAGGGAGGCACACCAGAAAAAGAAAAAATCAACACAGCAGAAGGAATCGCAACAGTGGCTGGAGCGGATGCTAATTCCAGTCTTGAATTGATTAGTGAAAGAAAAGGAGATGAAAATTCACATAGGGAAGAATCGAGGGAAATGGAGAATAATATTCAACAAGTTAGTAAAGAAGACAAACTAACTACTAAAAAACAGAATCCAAAAAGGGCAAGAAGGTGCCTTTATAGGTGAAAATAAGGAGTAGCAGGGACAAAATATCTAGTGATCAATGATAGAGACAATGTTATTCTGGAACATTAGTTCCATTAATACTCACAAGTCTTTTGAAAGATTAATGAATTTAAACAGGAGAAATCATTATGCATTCATAGCATTAATGGAACCCTTTTAAGAGCCTACTCAGATAGAAGAATATAGGAGAAATTTAGGGTTCAATAATGCTGCAATCAATTGTTCTGACAAAATATGGTACTTTTGGAAGGATGAATGGGTTGCAACAGTTATACTAGATACCATACAACAGGTCATAATCAAGTCTTCAATAATAAGCATTTCTTAATCACCTTTGTATATGCTAGATGTAGTGAAGTGGAAAGATTAGAATTTGGGAGGACATCACAAGCATTTCTGAGGAGGATGAAATTCCATAGATAATTTATGGTGATTTTAATGTTATTGTTAATGAGGAAGAGAAACTTGGTGGTCTCCCTCTTGAACAAGGAGAAGCCACTGATTTTTCCCTTTTCATCAACAATTATGCTCTTTCAGAAGTCAGATTTACTGAAAGTAAATATACATAGTGGAATGAGAGAATTGAAGAAGACTGCATCTTTAATTGGCTTGATAGAATATTGGTGAATGATGTCTTTAAGGAAATTTTTCCACAATTAGAGGTACAACACCTGATCAGACAGGGATCAAACCATGCTCCATTGCAATTATGTTGTAACACTGATAGTGCTAATATCATAAAACCTTTCGGTTCCTTAACTTCTGGACCAAACATAAGAATTTTAAGGAAGTAGTGAGGCAGAACTAAGCTCTAGATTTTAGTGCTAATCCTTTTATTGAGTTTCAGGCTAAGCTGAAGAAAGTTGAAAAAGCATTGTTAGCATGGAGTAAATTAACTTTTGGGAACATTTTCCTACAAGTTGCAACTGAGAAAGATGTAATCAGGGTTAAAGAAACTCGGCTTGAATTGCAACCAATGACAGAAAATAGGGAGGATCTTAAAAAGACAGAGGCTGAATTAAAGAAATGGCTGGGCCTTGAGGAGGATTTTTGGAGACAGAAGTCAGAGTTAAAGTGGTTGAAAGAAGGGGACAAAAATACAAAGTTCTTTCGCTCATATGTCAAAGAAAGGAGAAGGAAGTTGTATATTTATGAAATCATGACAGATCAAGGACTACTATATAGGGAGGAGCAGATTTGAGAAGTTGCTACATCTTTCTATACTGAGCAGTTCAAAGAAGTCAATTGGGAAAGAGATGATTCCATGCTACAACATATCCCAAATCTCATAACAGAAGATGAGAACGATGGCATGACACAGTTACAGACAAAGAGGAAGTCAAATGTTATTTATTTGCATTAAACGATAGCAGTGCTAGTGGTCCAGATGATTTTATAGATATATTCTTTCAAGCTTGCTGGGACATCATAGGAGATGATCAGACTAACTTGGTAAGAGCTTTTTTCTCTGGTCAAGAACTTACTAAATTTGTCACTCATACCAATTTAGTCCTGATCCCAAAAAGGAGACAGTGGAGGGTTTTTCTGTTCTAAGACTAATCAGCTTAAGCTCTTTCACCAACAAGCTGATTTCCAGGGTGGTCCATGGCAGAATTATTAAAGTACTTCTCAAAATAATCTCACAAAACCAATTTGGTTTTGTAAAAGGGAAGAACATTGCTGAAAATGTCATCTTGACTCAGGAGATAATTAGAGATATTAATAAAATGAATAAGAATGTCAATGTTGTTATAAAGCTGAATATGGAGAAAACATATGATAGAGTCTCCTGGATCTTCCTTATAAAAGTGCTAAGAAATTTTGTTTTCTCTGAAGTCATTATTGACATGGTATGGAGACTTATTTCCAACAACTGGTATTCTGTTATCATTAATGATAAATCTAATGGTTTTTCAGATCATCTAGAGGCCTCAAACAGCGAGATCCTCTATCTCCAACATTGTTCATTATAGCAGTAGAGGTCCTCTTTAGAGGTCTGAACAGTTTGAATGATGATGAAGACTTTAAAGGTTTTGGGTCACCTAAGTGGAGTCCTATGATTAACCACTTAGCATATGCTGATGATATTACTCTTTGGGTCAGGAGATAGAGGCTCTGTTATCGAGATGATGAAAGTACTAAGGGACTATGAAGATACCTCTAGGCAGAAGGTGAACAAAGGTAAAAGTTCTTTTTACTTACATGATAATACTTTTTTAAATATTGCCATCAGACTGAGAAGATTAACTAGTATAAGGCAAGGCAATTTTCCATTTACCTACTTGGGATGCCTAGTCTACTGGGAGGTGCAGAATTTCCTACTTTGAAGATCTAATGAGGAAGATATCCAAAAAGATACATAATTGGCACAATAAATTACTGTCTTTTGATGGGAGGTATATACTGATAAGTCATGTGCTCCAATCCATACCTATTTATGTGCTTTCAGTCATGAATCCACCAAAGAAAGTAATTGACAGAATTTATCAGCTTTTTGCTAAATTATTTCGGAGTCATAATGGAGGTGTTAAGGCAAAGCATTGAATTGCATGGTCTGATTTATGTTATCCAAAAGAGGAAGGTGGGATTGGCTTCAGATCACTTCATGATAATGACAGCTATGTGGTGGAACTTTAGCATTTCCTTATCTTCTCTATGGGGTCAATTTTTATGGGTTAAATATTATAAAAAACTATATTCTGTGGTAGCTAATTGCAGAGGGGCTTAACCTATATGGAGCACATGATAGAGGTTAGAGAAGAGGTGAAACATGAGATACAGTGGCAGATTAAGTCAGGCTCCTCTAATTTTTGGTTTAACAATTGGACCAAAATGGGAGCCTTGTACTTTCTGGAAGAAAAATACATAAATAATGAGGAGGCAGAGGTGAAAGATTACATCAGAAATGGGCAATGGGATAGAGAATTACTTCTCCAGGTGATCTCAACAGAAATGATTGATCACATAGTGAAAAAAGTGAATCCTGACTAATGATATTCCTTGGTGGATGGATGAAGCTAGTAGTGTTTTCACTGTCAAATCTGCATTAACAGCATGAGGAAGAAAAAACAGAAGCAACAATGGACCAACCACATTTGGGCCCTTGAACTTCCTTTCAAAATTGTTTTTTCTTATGGAGAATTCAGAAAAAAGAGTGGCTACTGATGATAACTTGCAGAGAATGAGAATCCAAATTGTATATAGGTAATACTGTTGTGAAAGGAAGGACAGGAACATATTTTTCTAACAGCTCCATAGCTCCCATAGCTCTTGAGCTATAGAAGCAATTTGCTTTTTTTGCAGGCATTGATCTGGAAAACATGCACTTACAACAGTTGACAATTGCTTGGTAGATATACAAGCACCAAACAAATTATCAAAGGTCCTTAAGTTGATTCCAACCCTAGTCATGCGGGAACTATGGAGGAGGAGAAATGCCTTAAGACATGATGAGAACTATTCTATACATAGGATTTCATATCAGTGTCACAAGTCTTTATTTTACTACATAAAACAACTACTTCCAGGAGTGAATAAAGTGCCAGAAAAGTGGATTGATATGGTTGAGATGCTGAGAAGCTACAGGCCAAGATTATACTACCAAAAAGTCTTGTGGAAGCCTTCACCACAAGGTTGGGTAGTATGCAACACAATTGGGGTCTACAGGGGTAATCCAGGAGAAAGTACCTATGGCTTTTGTGTCAGAGATAGCTATGGAGAACTTATATATGCTTAATCAGGGAGACTAGGCATAGGAAACAATACATAGGCAGAATCTCAAACTATCTATAAAGCATTAACATACTGCAAGGACAATGGGAAGCATAGGATTGTCTTACAAACAGATTCACTGGCAGTTAAGAAGATGTTGGATAGGGAATGGAGAATACCATGGAAAATAATAGAAATGGAGCAAACACGAACTATCATACAACAAATGAAAGTCAATGTAATTCATGTGTACAGGGAAGCAAACAAGTTGGCGGATTTTTTAGCAAATGAGGCATTTTTACATACAGACAAAACACAATACCATAATTTCATGAGTCTGCCTAGCCTGGGAAGGAAAATAATCAACACAGAGAAGAATAACATACCAGCTATCAGAATAAGAACCAAAGCCATTTCTACATATCTGAGCTAAACAAAAATATATAGCTACACAGCTAAGCTATACAATTTCATGTTAGCTATTTTGGAGCAAAAGGCTGTGGCTAAGGCTGGTTCTACACCTATTCAGAAAGAGGACATAAAAGTCACTAATAAAATTGAGGAAGAACCCAGATTTGAAGAAGTTAATCATGCTATCAGCAGGGAAAATGGTCGGAAGCATCTTTCCGGTTAGCCTCAACTGGAATATACACGAGCATTCAAGAAAAAAGAAGAAGAAAGGATCAAGAAAGGAAAAAGAGAGAGCACGAACAGATCGACTCCAAGATGTGCAGCATGGTCTTTCACAACGACCAACATACCTAAAACCCATGAGCCTGAAACAGAGGAAAAATCAATTTTGGAAGAAGACCAAAGTACTGATAAAGAAGAATGAGTCATCCTCACCGTCGAGTACACCAGGTGAAGCAATAATGGAAAATATTCAGCATCCACAGAAGCAAGAGAAGCCATTCGCCGTTCAGCTGAAGGCTCGAAAATATGGGAAAGGAAAAGAGCGGGGGAGGGGAATAGACACAATTAGGAAACCCTACTTTCTATGGACTCCTTTAAAGAAAACAGACCTGGTTTGTCGGGTCTGGCCCATATAACAGCTGTGTTTAAATAAATAAAATGGATCTTGAGTCCAAATTTAACTAAAAAAAAAATAGTACTAAATTATTCAGGCAGGAAAATCACATACATAATAGTTCAAATATAAAATTCAAAAATCAGAATATTTTAGATTACAAACTCTCTAAATAAAATTAAAAAAAAGCCAACACACAAACACGGTCTTAACTTTTTGCAACCCAAAGTAGACAAAGAAAAAAGGTCTATTCATTTTTATTTTTATTTTTTTTGATAAAACAAAAATTTGAAGGGTCACCTCAACTAAATTTGTTGCTTTCCATGTTACCAGAGGATAAATATAGTCAAATTTCTTCTCGCTATTTTCACAAGACAAATCTACCTAAAAAAAAAAAAGAAATTATACTTTATATAATACTAACTGAACTGTAAAATTCTCTTTCCTCTTCTCATGATTCATTACAACATCTTGATTTTCACTAATCATTATACCTGGCTGAAAAAGGGGGGAAAAACATTAACTCCTTGTTGAATAGTTATTATCCGTTGTATTGTATGCTTAAATATAATGTTTATTTTGATTGCTATTTAAATTCTATTATATTGTATTGTTTAAATTCATTATTAGGTAATAGTGAAAAAACTCGGTTTATGTAATGATAAATTTGATATGATCGCATCGTTATCTTAATATTTTCTTCTCATTTTATCTTTATATTCGTTATTTAATAATTATATTTCATCTTTTATTCTATTTTTTTATATTAGCTCTACCCCATATCTACTTCTCTCGTAAACTTATCATTCAACTCATGGATGTGTACTATTATGTAACGACAGAGAACGATACAATCTTTTCAAACACTATATATTCATTAAAATAATATAATACGATACAATATAACACAATCTTATTAAATTTTCATTTATCCGTGATCTATTTCAATATGATATATAAACAAATACCAACCCTTGATTACACTTCTAGATGAAGAAAACACAATTTAAACAAGCAATTGAGATAAGAAACAAGAATACTTTCCGACATATCTTACCTTCCTCCCTACCCTTCTATAGAATAATAAATAAAGATCAAGAATCAATTATGCTTATCCATTTATTAAATTGTAACTATTCCACCAAGTAATATTGACTTGACCTCATTTCCTCTATATATGTAAGTAATTTGCATCATATATCATATGTTATACTTAAACAAAATGAAAATTAAAAATCCACTTGCTAAAATTAATACTTAATTACTTGGACTGCATGGATGCATGCATATTAAGGAAAGAAGATGTTGCTGATAAGGGAACTGTATGTCTGGATTCACCAAACAAGATTTTATAAGTCGAAGTTCAAAATATTATAGTCAAATCACATAATCAACAATACTAAATTTATTATAATTCACCATATCTATGAATTATGATATATCGTGCATGCATGCATGTGACTTCAATTTCTTTCTTTTAATTTCTATGAGAAATTGAGTCAAAATTGGTAAGTTAATTTGTGGATAGAAATTCAACATGCATATCTAAAAACTAAAGAAATAAAATATTGAGGTATATTATTTTAATTATATATACAGGAAACTAATTTGATAGTGAATATGTATGGTAAAAAAATTTATATTTATCCACTTTAAAATTATGTAAGATATATGTCATTTTAAAGTTGAACTTAAAAAAATCATACTTCAAATAGGAAAAAAATTGAATTTAACCATATTAAGAAGGAAGTATTTCAGACAAAGATGATTGATCTTCGACCTTTTATCTTTTAATTTTGATTATTTGATTTTAAAATAGTATATAAATAAAATGTTAACACTGCAAATATGACTTAGTAAAATTCATAATCAGGTTTATATGCATATGTACTTGTTTGCTTCGTGCATTTAACATAAAAATGTTCAATATGAATTATAATATATGAATTTTATTAAATTTTTGTTTATTAGCTTAATTTTTCCTTTATTAAAAAATTTGTGGCCTACATGTCACATGAGGTTGTTGCGCAATTAGCTTATATTCTCTTCATAAAAAATATTTGACCTTTTTACAAAATTATTTGCATTAGAATCTCAAATATATTATCATTTTATGAATTAAAAATAAAATTAATTATTGATTTTATTGTATTTGTTATGCCGAAAAATTGACCGGCTTTTTTAAATTGAAAATTTGTTCGAAAATCGAGAATCAATCTAAACTCAATTGATTTGAATAAAATCAATCCTCGAGATTCAAAAAAGACTTGGAGTCGCCACCTAATTTTAAGGATAATTAGGAAACCAAAAAAATATTTTTAAAAGACCTAACAGAAAAATCTTTTAA
>JAABOM020062003.1:0-10562 GCA_011800125.2 Solanum clarkiae
TCTCCATATGAGTTGATTGAACAAATGCAATGAGACTAGGTGTTTCGCTTGGGGGCTAACAATAGTCTCCGAGTGCCAGTTATGACTAGGATACTCTCCTGGGGCGTGACAAACTTGGTATTCGAGCACAAAGTTTGAGTGTCCTAGGGAGTCTATGAAGTCGTGTCTAGTAAAGTCTTGTTTATGGGTATGTTGTCGACCACACTTCATAAGTAGGAGGCTTTAGGACATTACGAACTGTCTCGCTTTTTTCTTATTCCAAATTCGTATGATAGAGTTAAACTCTACGAAAGCTATCTTCTGATTAGTGTGTTGCTCTAAACCTTTCGACTATGTCTCATCCACAAGGTGACAGAGACAGTAATGTTAAGACTCTTACAGATGAGATTCTCCGTGATAAAGTAATTAGAATGGTAGAGAAACTGCAACAGGATTAAGTGCAGCCAATTGGTGTGATATGTTGATTGACTAGAAAGAGTGTGTTGTTACTCATATGAATCATGCATTTGGGTTTGCTCTAGAGGTACCCAGACCCTTTCTTTTTCAAAACTTGCTCCTGCTGTTTCCCATGAGAGAGAAACTTATGTCTCCAAAGAGATTAATGTTACCACCTAAGAGGGATATGTGAGGTCTTATAAACCCTGAGTAGAATCAAATCATTCCAGAGTTAGAACGATGATGATGGAAAGAAAGGGACGAGATAGCAAGAGTGATGGTTGATTGAGGCTTGTAGTTAGAGTTATGTACCTATTAGGTAAGTAATGAGACGACGAGTCAATTGCCATAGGATTGATGAAAGAGTGGTGAGTGTCCTATGATTTTCATGATTAGGTATAAAGAGAGAGAGTTGGCGTTAGAATGTGTGAGAGTATGCTCAAAACTAGAAAAAGGTCTATGTTGATATATTTTGATATTCTTTTAGCGAGGATGAAGTATAGATGTTTAATAGGGGAGATAGAGTACTTCTGAGGTAATAGATCTAAACTAGGCTTTGATTTCGACATAAGAGTATCGTGAGATTCATACAGTGATGAACTTAGCTAGATAATAAGGTGAGGTGTACTAGATCGGTAAATGGTACATGAGTTGTAAAGAGAGGACGTGGATCAAGTATTCGCTATGAGACTTTAATAGGCCTGTGTTCCTAAATTGTTACCTAGTAGTTATAGGTTGGTATAATACGAGGGAAGTGTGCGATGCAGATGGTAGCAATAATCCCTAAGCTTAGAATTTTAGGGAGTGTTGTAAAGAGAGAGATAGCATGATGATAGTGATAGCCTTAGTTGAAGATTTGCTCTAAGAGGCTTTCCATAGTGTATGTTCGAGAAGAAGATGTTGACTTGTGAGGAAGTGATACTATGGACAGGGTACAAGAGACCCTTAGGTAAGATGAGCAAGATGAGGATAGCTCAATAGATAAGAAGAGACTTGAGATGTGTACCTATGATTGTGTAAAGATATGTGAAGCTCTAAGCCATGAATGCTATAAGAATCTAGATAGTACATTTGAGTTGTCAATGTGAAGTACGTTGATGAAAGCATTCCTTGTCATCCCAAGCAACTAAGTTGATTGGGGCATATGGATAGATGATGATGAGTTTTTCCATTATAGTGTAAGTCTTATACAAATGCGTTTATGAGAGCACAAAAGTTGAGCGTTAGCAGGAAAAAAAAGAGGTTAGATTGTAAGAGGTGTGGGAAGTGGTTATGTGCGCCAATAAGGGTAGTAAGTATAGAGAGCGATTTCCATAGAGACAAGCGGAAGCTAAGAGTGGTATCTTTAAAAAGTGTCTTGGCTAATTTGTTTATGCGACTATAGTTTGATAGAAGAGTTTAAGACGCCTATTTGGCTAATTTATTTATGTGAATATAGTCTGATTGAAGAGTTTAAGATGCCTATTTTTGTAAATACTGATTCCTTGATCGTGTGGAGGTATATGCTTACAGCCTAGCAAAGGAAATTGGTTCCCAAATTTAGAGAAAGGACCTTGAGAGCTAAGGGGGAGATGACAAAGTGGTAAACCAGAGTAGATCTTAAGTCTTTGATAGTGATGGGTTGATCAAGATGAGATATCAACTCTTTCCATCTCATACAATCTTTACCACTGAGTAGAGGTAATACTCTATTCCATTTTAGAGTATGATTGTCGTACCCATGGCCTAGTCCCATACATATCATGTTGATTCCCATTCATGCTGAGTTTTAAGGATGAAAAGCAATGAATTCATTCATTAATCTTGATCTTACCCCATTAATCCAAGAGTTTTCAGTCCTATGTTGAAGGATATATGACCTGAGTTTTACACTACGTATAGTTTTGTGAACTCAGAATAAGTCTTAATAGACGAGAGAGATTGTAATCTATGAATGTTCTCAGATAAGATTTCTCGATTGAATCGTGCTAATGATCTTTTATTCCAAGCTCTTTGAGTATTCCAGCTTTCCAGTCTTGATAGAAGTATTTGATGATAGTAGGCGAGTTATGGGTGATGGGAGAGAATGAGTGCTCCTGAAATTGTGATAATGGAGTTGAGTTCTTATCTTTGAGTTGATGTTCCTTTTGACCCTCTGTGTACTGGAGTATGCAAGTCCTTGATAGTATTTGTGCCTAATAATGATGTTGGAGATAAAACTTAAACACTAGATATTGCGTTCTAAGCCTATCCTTGAAAATGTGTATTCGAGTATCTGATTATTTGAGTTGTGGATAGTATTTGTGCTTATTTTTCCTGTGAGGTAGTAATTTGAGGTTTCGCCAAAGAGGAAGATATTGAGTTACTCTAGGTTCAAATAGTGATGTTAATGATAGTAGACTGAGGGTGGGGGTAGATAAGGAGGAGTAAGTGTATCCTTGTTATGATATTGGTGATAAACTTGTATCCTGTAGGGATAGAGATAGGAAGGAGGAGAGAGATAAAACCTTATGATGAGTATTAGATAGGTAAGAGTATGTTGGTGTGATTTTGATTGAGAACACATTGAATGGTGGAGGTAGAAGTGCTAAGTAGGTTTTGAAATTCTAAGGTATTAGAGTTATAGGTTTGAATTTGTGGTTGTTATTATGCGAGCATCGATGATAGGCTAGTGGAGACTTCGTAATAAGGGCTCGAGGAAGAGTAGTGAAGTAGTGAAGAAGACTAGTGATCTTTTAATGGAAGCCTCTGTGGAAGTTCAGAGCTGAGTACTGAGGATTAGCTTTGTAGGAATATGATCATCTTGTGAATAACACCTTGAGGCTTAGAAGTAGGCTTGAATGGAAGAGGAGGAGGAGGTTAGACGGAAATTTGAGTAAGATCTATAAGCTTAAATTGAGGGAGTAGAGTGCTACGAAAGGAAGTACAATTGAGATAAGGTGCTAAGATTGAGAGTTGTTACCAAGAGTCTTATGTATTAATGATCACATTCCCCATTTGAGTTGATGGTTTCGTTCCTGAGTTCGAAATGATGATTGTCGGGGTGTTCAAATGATTCGAATTGATGGAGTTTTGATGTTCCATTCGTGCCTAATGATGAGAATGTTGGAGGTAATTTCCTTACTCTTGATTTAAATTGAGTTTTTTATTCCTGAGTTGATGTGGCTACTCCTGAGTCTGAATAGAGATTGTTAAGATTGATAAAGAGTCGAGAGTTTGATTGATTGAATAAGAATTGAGAGGAGCTTTGATTGCTATTCGTGCCTTTATGTCCATTCTTACTCATCATTCGAAGACGAATGATCCCAAGGGGGAGATAATATAACAATCAATTTTTTTAAGCCATGACCGAATCATCCTTCATATGATATAGGATTTTAATTGATGATTTCTAATTGAGTATGGGTGTTAAAGTGAACTTCTTAGTTTAGAAATAGAATTAGAGATGATTTAAGGTCATACGAATCCTCTAGTACGAAGTTAAGCTAAAAATTTTCTTAGCGTTTGAGTTTCAATGTAAGATTTTATAAAAGATAGGTGAACAATTGACTCATAGGTTGTATATACATGATAGGATCAATTCCTAAGTATTTAAAGTATATTAGGTGTGATTTAGAGTCATAAGGGATCTTTTACATCTAGTTATGTCCAAAGAATTTCTAGCAACTAAGGTTTTATATGAGTCGATAGAAGGGTCAACATCAAATGATCATCTCTCCTAAAGTATAATGAGTTAGGTGACCCATAATATCAAATCGTATATATTTGAATTATCTTTTCAATGCATCTAATTTCGCCTTTATTAGAGTTAGGAGTAGAAAGTTATGAAAATTTCAGTGAAGGAGTGCAGAGCTGTCTGAAGGTCCACACCTATAACGCGCCGCGGACCAAATGCGGACCCTTACTCGATAAGCAATGATATTCTTTTCATTTTGTTTTGAGGGTACTTTTATCCTAAAACCTTTGAGGGTCTATTTAAGTTCCCAAAAGATATAAAACGTCAGTTTTCATAATCAAAACCCTCCCCCTTCACTCCTAAATATAAAAGCTCAAGAATCATCAAAAACGTCATCAAGTTAGGATTAGCTTTCAATATTCCTCTTCAAAGTAAGTTATTCTTCATAAATTTCAATCTACCAAACCCTAATTTCTTCATCTATTCATGAATCTCTAATAGAGTTTTAAATCATAACCTATGGTTTCAAGAAAACGAATTCAAGAATCCCAAGAAAGGATTTCTTGACTCTTCTTCTTCAAGAATTATGGTTCTTCGTCAAGAACTCTAAAGAGTCTAAGTCAACAATTCAAGAATCAAAGAGAATTCTTTCAACCATGTCCTTCCAAGTTCTTTCACTTTAAAGGAACTACTAAGATTGAGAATTTTTCCCAAGAAACCAAGTATTAATTAAACTTTGATGTTAATATCAACTTTCCAGGTATGTAAAGGCTACATAAAAATATGAAATTGTTCTTCCACGTATCCCAATGAGTAGATTAAGTTGTAAATTGCTAGTTGATGGGTCTTGAGTAGTGATTCTTGAAGAATTTCTTGAACATTATTTTTATTTCTTGAACATTATCTTTATTTTATCTTTAATTTATATATATTATCTCAAATTGATGATCATCATACTTATATCTATTGATTATATGCACTACTGTATGATTGTTTACCTAAATGGCATGTTTCCCCTTGTTTAAAACTGCAAGAATGAACTTAGGGATAATGTCCAGAGCCTTGATTGTTCGAATGTGATGATTGATGAAGTTTGAGTCTTGAGATGAGTGTTGTGATGGCTGAAATAGATGAAAATGATATCCTTGAGGTTTAAATGAGTTTTAGATAAGAGTTTGAAAGGAAGCATTTCTTTCTTGAGCTGATAGAATGATAGATGAGAGGAGGACCCTACCTGAGAGGGGGGTTGGTTGTATAACCAGTCTGACCTTAATAGACTTATGAGCATATTGAGTCATGGGAGGAGTATTAGCACCGAAATGGGTAAAAATGGGTCCCGCTCATACTCATTAACTACGTGGCCAACGTAGGAGAGGATTGGAGCGTGAAAGAAGATGTTTCCTTTATCCCGTAGAGGACTTGACAGACTTCTTTTGGGATCCTCAACAGACTCGTCCTATACTCCGACAAGGTACCGGACAAATGTGACAGCAAGATCTTTTCCCTGTATTATCACCGAGATCATAGGTGGTGGTTCTCGGTTATAGAAACTCCCAGATAGGTTTCCTTGTTGATAGTACTCTGACATTGATATGATTGTATGATGTCTTGATGGATAGTGAGGTGATAGAGTTTTGTCCTTTACTCTGAGTTGAGGATGAGTGATTGAGGACCAATTGTGATTACGAATTGTTTACTTTAGCCTATTTTACATACAGTACATTCCACATACTAACACCCCTTTGGCGCTGCATCATTTTATAATGCAGATTCTGTAGACTGAGGACTTCAGCAGCCTAATCGTTGAGGTTCACGAATTTCTAAAAGAGACTTGGCAAGTCCTCCCTTGCTTTTGGAGGAGATGTTTATCTTTTCATTTATGTTGACTCATTTTACTAGACTCTGGTGGTTATGGCCTGTCATGGTACCTTCCTAGTTGATAGATATAGAGGCTTCGTAGACTATCTCTCATCCACGAGGTGACAGAGACAGTAATGTTAAGACTCTTACAGATGAGATTCTTTGCAGTAAAGTAATTAGAATGGTAGAGAGACTGTACCAGGATTGAGTGCAGCCAACTAGTGTGCTATGTTAATTGACTAGAAAGAGTGTGTTATTATTAATATGAATCATGCATTTGAGTTAGCTCTAGAGGTACCCAAACCCTTCCTTTTTCAAAACTTGCTCCTGATGTTACCCATGAGAGAGAAACTTATGTCTCCAAAGAGGTTAATGTTACCACCTACGAGTGAGATATGAGGTCTTATAAGCCCTGAGTGGAGTCGAATCACTCCAGAGTTAGAAGGATGACGATGGAAAGAAAGGGATGAGATAGCAAGAGTGATGGTTGATTGAGGCTTGTAGTTAGAGTTATGTACCTATTAGGTAAGTAATGAGAGGAGGAGTCGATTGCCATAAGATTAATGAAAGAGTGGTGATTGTCCTATGATTGTCATGATGAGGTATAAAGAGAGAGAGAGAGAGAGAGAGAGAGAGAGTTAGTGTCAGAATGTGTAAGAGTATGCTCGAAACTAGAAAGAGGTCTATGTTGATATATTTATATATTCTTTTAGCAAGGGTGAAGTATAGATGTTAAATGGGGGAGATAGAGTACTTCTGAGGTAATAGACCTAAACTAGGCTTTGATTTCGACGTGAGAGTATCGTGAGATTTATACAGTGATGAACTTAGATAAATAATAAGGTGAGGTGTGCTAGATCAGTAAATGGTACATGAGTTGTAAATAGAGGATGTGGATCAAGTATTCGCTATGAGACTTTAATAGGTCTATATTCCTAAATTGTTACCTAGTAGTTATAGGTTGATATAATACAAGGGAAATGTATGATGCAAATAGTAGCAATAATCCCTAAGCTTGGAATTTTGGGAAGTGTTGTTAAGAGAGAGATAGTATGATGATAGTGATAGCCTTAGTTGAAGATCTGCTCTAAGAGGCTTGCCATAGTTTATGTTCGAGAAGAAGATGTTGACTTGAATGGAATTGATGCCATGGGCAGGGTACAAGAGAACCTTAGGTAAGATGAGCGAGACGAGGATAGCTAATAGATAAGAAGAATCTTGAGATGTGTACCCATGATTGTGTAAAGATGTGTGAAGCTCTAAGCCATGATTTTTATAAGAATCTAGATAGTACATTTGAGTTGTCAATGTGGAGTAGGCTGCTGAAAGCATTCCTCGTCATCCTGAGCAACTAAGTTTATTGGGGAGAATGGATAGATGATGATGAGTTTCTCCATTATAGTCTAAGTCTAAGTCTTATACAAATGAGTTTATAAGAGCACAAAAGTTGAGCGTTAGTAGGCAAAAGAAGAGGTTAGCTTGTAAGCAGTGTGGGAAGTGGTTATGTGCACCAATAAGGCTAGCAAGTATAGAGAGAGATTTCCATAGAGATAAGAGGAACCTAAGAGTGGTATCATTGAAAAGAGTCTTTGGTGGCTAATTTATTTATATGACTATAGTCTGATAGAAGAGTTTAAGATACCTATTCTTATGAATAGTGATTCCTCGATCGTGTGAAGGTATATGATTACTGGCTAGCAGAGGAAATTGATTCCCAAATTTAGAGAGAAGACCTTGAGAGCTAAGGGGGAGATGATGAAGTGGTAAACCATAGTATATCTTGAGTCTTTGATAGTGATGGGTTGATCAAGATGAGATATCAACTCTTTTCCATCTCATACGATTTTTGCCCTTCAGTTGATGTAATACTCTATTGCCTTCTGTAGTGTGATTGTCGTACCCATGGCCTAGTCCCATACACATCATATTGATTGCCATTCATGCTGAGTTTTGAGGATGAGAAGTGATGAAGTCATTCATTAATCTTGATCTTACCCCATGAATCCAAGAGTTTCCAGTCCTATGTTGAAGGAGATATGACCTGAGTTTTACACTACATACAGTTTTGTGAACTCAGAATGAGTCTTGATAGACGAGAGAGATTATAATCTATGACTGTTCTCAGATAAGACTTCTTGATTGAATCGTGCTAATGATCTTTCGTTCCAAGCTCTTTGAGTATTCCAGCTTTCCAGTCTTAATAGAAGTATTGATGATAGTAGGCGAGCTATGGGTGATGGGAGAGAATGAGTGCTCCGAAAATTCTCATAATGGAGTTGAGTTCCTATCTTAGAGTTGATATTCCTTTTGAGCCTCAGCGTACTTAAGTATGCAAGTCCTTGATAGTATTCGTGCCTAATAATGATGTTGGAGATAAAGTTTAAACTCTAGATATTGTGTTCAAAGTCTATTCTTGAGAATGTATATTTGAGTATCTGATTATTTAAGTTGTTGATGGCATTCATGCTTATTTTGCATGGAGAGGTAGTAATTTGAGGTTTCGCCAAAGGGGAAGATGATGAGTTCCTTCAGGTTCAAATAGTGATGTTAATGATAGTAGACTGAGGGTGGGGGTAGATAAAGAGGAGTAAGTGTATCATTATTATGATATTGGTGTTAAACTTGTGTCCCGTTGGGATAGAGATAGGAAGGAGGAGAGAGATAAAACCTTATGATGAGTATTAGATAGTAAGAGTATGTTGGTGTGATTTAAGTGAGAACTCATTGAATGTTGGAGGTAGAAGTGCAAAGTAGGTTTGAAAATTCTCAGGTATAATTGAAGTGGTTAGAGTGATAGGCTTGAATTCATAGTTGTTATTATGTGAGTATCGATGATAGACTAGTGGAGACTTCATAATAAGGGCTCGAGAAAGAGTAGTGAAGTAGTGAAGAGGACTAGTGATCTTTTAATGGAAATGCCTGTGGAAGTTTAGAGCTGAGTATTGAGGATTAGCTTTGTAGGAATATGATCATCTTGTGAATAACACCTTGAGTCTTAGAAGTAGGCTTGAATGGAAGAGGAGGAGGTGGTTAGATGGAAACTTGAGTAAGATTTATAAGCTTAAATTGAGGGACTAGAGTGTCATGAAAGGGAGTACAATCGAAATGAGGTGCTAAGCTTGAGAGTTGTACCTAGAGTCTTATGTGTCAATGATCCCATTCCCCATTAGAGTTGATGGATTCATTCCTAGTTCGAAATGATGATTGTTGAGGCGTTCAAATGATTCGAATTGATTATGTTTTGATGTTCAATTCATGCCTGATGATTAGAATGTTGGAGGTAATTTCCTTACTCTTGATTTAAATTGAGTTGTCTATTCCTGAGTTGATATGGTTATTCATGAGTCTGAAGAGAGATTGTTAAGATTGATAAGGAGTCGAGAGTTTAATTGATTAAGAAATGAGAGGAGCTTTGATTGCTATTCGTGCCTTGATGTCCATTCTTACTCATCATTCGAAGATGAATGATCCCAAGGGGGAGATAATATAACAACTAATCTTTTTTAAGCCATGACCGAGTCATCCTTCATATGATATAGGATTTTAATTGATGATTCCTAATTGAGTATAGGTGCTAAAGTCAATTTCTTAGTTTGGAAATAGAATTGGAGATGATCTAAGGTCATACGAACCCTCTAGTACGAAGTTAAGCTAAAAACTTTCTTAGTTTTTGAGTTTCAATGTAAGCTTTTGTAAGAGATAGGTGAACCAATGACTCGTAGATCGTATATATATGTTAGGATCAATTCCTATGTATTTAAAGTATATTAGGTGTGATTTAGAGTCATAAGAGATTTTTTACATCAACTTTAGTCCAAAGAATTTCTAGCAACTAAAGTTTCGTATGAGTCGATAGAAGGGTTAACTTCAAATGACCATATCTCCTAAAATATATTGAGTTATAATGACCCATAATATATCAAATCGAAGATATTTGAATTAGCTTTCTAATGCATCCACCTTAATCAAAATTTGCAATAGAAAGTTATGACCATTTTAGTGAAGGAGTGTAGAGCTGTCCGAAGGTTCGCTCCTGAAGGAGCGCAGAGCTGTCCGAAGGTCCACGCCTGGAGCGCGTCACAGAACAAACGTGAACTGTATAATCAATGATGTTTTTTTTATTTTGAGGGTACTTTTATCCTAAAACTTTTTTGGGTCTATTTAAGGTCCAAAATGCATAAAACGTCAGTTTTCATAATCAAAACTCTCTCCCTTCACACCTAAACATGAACGCTCAAGAATCATCAAGAAAATCATCAAGTTAAAATTAGCTTTCAAGATTCCTCTTCAACATAAGTTATTCTTCATATATTTTAATCTATCCAACCCGAATTTCTTCATCTATTCACGAATCTCTAATAGTGTTTTAAATCATAACTTATGGTTTTAAGAAAACGAATTTAAGAATCCCAAGAAAGGATTTCTTGACTTTTTTTCTTCAAGAATTATCGTTCTTCATCAAGAACTCTAAAGAGTCTAAGTCAAGAATTAAAGAATCAAAGAGAATTCTTTCAACTCATGTCCTTCCAAGTTCTTTCACTTTCAAAGAACTACCAAGATTGAGGATTTGCTCCAAGAAAGCAAATATTCATCAAACTTTAATGGTAATATC
>JAABOM020062004.1:0-10562 GCA_011800125.2 Solanum clarkiae
GAACATGATTATTATGCATTTACTATGTGTTTGCTTGATGATCCAAGAAAAGAAATGAAAAGCCGAAGGAAAATGGTGCCGGCTAGTGAAAAAAAATGAAAAGCCGAAGAAAAATGGTTTCGTCTAGTAAAAAAAATATTCGAGGGTCGTGTCACACGCCGCAATGGTTACTATGATTCGAGGGATGTGTCGTGCACCGCGATGGATACATGATCCATGTGTGGCCCCCATGGGTTCTGAATGAGGCATGTTTCTGATCCGCAGATGTGTATCGTAGGACAGACATGCATCATACTATTTAACATTACATTACATCTCACGACATTCATTTTATCCCATAATGCTCTGGCTTATTATGATTATATGGAGTGCTATTGAGATTGGTTAGTCATTATATCGTTGACTTGTTTATGTCTCTACATGATTAGTTTTGATATTGATTTGATGACACTTGATGAATTAGCGAGAATTTGATAAATTGTAGAATTTTTCCTATAACTTGAAAGTGGGGTAAATGAGGATTAGACTATCATAGGCTTTGATCATAGGGTTTCAAATGGTGTAATTGTGAAGGTTATGAGTTAGATTGTAGTTGTGGGGATTTGGTGGGAGTGTTGGGGGGTACCGGTATTCTATACTTCTTAACCTTGTGTTTATTAGTTTACTTGCTGAGTACTATGTGTTTGGTACTCACTCCCCTTGCTATAACAATTTTGTAGCTTGCGAGCCTGGATTGTCGTGATACTCTTCACTTTTTCTTGTCCGAGGCTTCTTGTGGAGATTGCGAGAGGTAGCTGTTTGTCATTCCAGCTGACTTCTTACTCCTATTTTATGATTTTGTTCTATTCTAGAGACAATATCATTTGATACTTGTGTTTTCTTTTGAATCTATTGTAATACATTAGAAGCTTGTGCACGTGACAACTAGATTTTGGGGGATTTTCATTAAGTTGACTTATTATCCGTAATTGAACTTTCATTTTTATTATAATTCCACATTTTTTATGCTATAGTTTAATTGTAGGCTGACTTGTCTTGGTGGGATAAGACGAGTGCCATCACGCCTGAATTTTGGGTCGTGACATATACACAGGCAAAGAAACATATTGCATATATAAAATTGTTAGGTGTATCTTATTGCTTACATAAATAATAGACAACAATCACAAATACGTATCATGCACAAAGTATGCAGAAAATTAACTCAAGGAATACCTCTTGAAGCATGTGCAGATGTCTTGAAGCAAAATAGACTCCTATTCCACGATTTTCTATAGTGATTCCAAATTAACAACTAAACTCTCTCAATACTTGGGTGGACAAGTATTGTATAGAATACTAATTTTTTCCCTTTTTCCCTTTCTATTGGATTTTCTTGGTTAGGAGAACCTCTATTTATAGAGTACCTTTCCAAATCCAAAACGAAGAAGAAAAACTCCTTTTCTTGAACACAAGAAACCTTCATCATATTATACAAAAAGTGGGAAGCTCCTTAATTGAAAGTTGGATTACCATTTTACCCAATTAATTAAATAGTTAAAAAAAACCTTCTATTAAATTGTGTATTAAAGACTAATAATTATTACTCCAAAACGTTACATTGATTTATTTAGAAGCAGCAAAACTGTAACAAAAAAGTTAATGAATATGAAGTGTCCCTATTCTTATTCATTATTCCACTGCTTCATGTATTAACTAGCATCCTGTTCATATTCCCCACTAATGATCCATAAAAGCTCTCTTCATAACAAAATTTAAAAAACCTTTATAGGTTTAGGATAACATCCTGGGAAATGAAGATCAGTTTCATATGCTCAATTTCAATATTGAAAAGATTCAACACGAGGATTTCACAAGCTAATTAATGTGATAGTCTCACATCGATTTAGAAAGGCTAACAAGACTAAATTGTCAAAGTTTCTTTGTGTTTGACTCCTTCCAGTAGCTTCCTAATGGAGCTAAGTTCCTCCTCATTTGGACAAAAACCAAATGTCTTTTACTGGATTTTAATATGATATGATCAGTTATTTTGTTAGCTCTAATTGTTTCTATTCATCTGGGTTACTTTATAGATAATAATCTCTCAGCCTTCCTCTTGTAAAGAATAGAAGTTTTATACTTGTGTTGTATTTTGAGGTAAGTTTGAACCCACCTCTTGTATTTATTCTCACGATATATAACATTCTTGCTAACAAGGGAAAATTTAATGTTAAAATAATATAGTTCCTTTCTTAATTATTTTCCGTTTGCAGTTTTTCTTTGCTAGTGCATTGCAAGATTGTTTAGTAAATTTTCTGTAGAAACTTAACTTCAATTATAATTATATCAAGCATTTGTGTATGTCTATGGCTTTCAGCTAAAAGCCTCAATTACCGGACTACACTCATTCATATTTTGACATTTACAAGATGTAGAAGGATTTATAGAGTCATCATCAAATAAAGAGAACAAATGGTTGATTCCTAATACACTATCAGCATTCTCTTTATATACATGACATAAATATTTTTATGCCAATTTTTTCCTTAATTTATGATATTAACATCATCAGCTTTTCTATTATCTAATTATGTAGGAAGTATTCAAGTCTAAAACTTTTCAAGTCTAAAACAACATTTGGCATAGCGCAACCTCAACCTATAAAGAATCACATCAATTTAATGTGAAAATTCTAAAAATTGTTAACATTAATTATTATAACTTTGTCCATGGATTTAAAACCTTATAATTAATAACTTTGATAACTAACAAATATTATCTTTCAAAGATGTCATATTTTCAGTACTATTATGTTCTACTAAGAATCATAAATGTTAGTTGAATAGATTCATCGTCACCATTTTGACCTTGTGTTTTCCTCTTTCAAATTCATCATACTTTACACTATTCTAATATCAAATATGTTTGTACTGATTAGTATGGGATACACGTGCAACACACGTGTCCAAATACTAGTTTATTATAAATATGATTCTAATAAATTACTTCATTAAAAATTTACAATTGCACTCCTCTATTTATATTTTAAAATTTCTCATTAAACACTTATGTAATTCCTCATGTTAAGACTATAGATACTAATCAATAAATTAAATTGCTGACGAATTTAATTTAATGACTAATTTCCTTTAGAGAAATACTTAACTTATTTCTTGCATTGGATTCATAAATTTACTAGCCAAGGTTGCACATGAAAACTTATAAGCTTCTCATAAAAAAGGTATATTATCAATCTCTATATTGAGACATGGATTCTATCAACTAACTAATTATTTCACCAATATATATTATTATCATCCAACTTACCAGTGATATTGACCAATCTTAGAATTTCACCTTTTAATAAATCAAAATGATAATTATTATATACAACTTATTATGTTTATATCAGGATTAAGAATGTAAGTATACTTAATAATTTAGAGAACACATTTTTTATCACTCTGTCCTAAACATCTATCTCTACTAGGTTCTGTCAATTACATACAAAATGTATTAACATGAGAAGTTAGAACTATAGCATACTCATAATCAAGATAAATTACATATAACCTCATTGAAACGACCCCAGAAAGTGCCCGAAAATGTGTCTCGAAATGCTTGGAATTTTAAATTCTATATATCTCAAAATTCATTCGTTATTTCGATAATCCGACTTCATATTCTTATTCAGGGGGTCAAAATTAGGTGGGAAAGGGTCTAACCCCAATTTAAGGCGAAAGATTAGCAATTATAATTTTTCAAGGTGCGAATCCAGAGAGGAATCCGCGACCCCCATGCGACACGCCTCTGTGTTAGAAAGTGTCTTTAAGTTCGGTAAGTGTTCCCAAATGTGTTTTTATCTATACGTAGTCTTATTTTACCCTCATATCATCCTAAATATTTTTCAATACTTACTCAAACACTTAGCCATATTTTTACTCCCCAAATTCAAGTCTCAAACCCTCATCGGAACTAAGGATTTCCTTCAAGGTTCTTCTTCAAGATTTAAGTCTCCATATCCAATATTCACCAAGTTCATCACCAAGCTAAGGAATGTGGGTTTCTTTCATGGGTTCCTTTCACCCATGATACGCAAGTCTCCTTTTACTCAAATTACATGATTTAAAGTTGATTTACAAATGGATCTTACTCATTATGAAACTCACTGCACACTATGTTAAACTATGTGAAATTGTTACTGTTTTGCTATGTTTTGAGTTATAAGTCTTTGATCTATTATAAGATTTGAGAAGTGGTTTTAATTTATGCTGCTTAAGGGTGTTGCAAGGTGTTGACTGATGGTTTTACAATGAATTTTCTTGCATATTTCATCTCTATATTTCATGGTTTTATACTAGCATTACACACCCTCTAAGTGCTTGATAACATCTCCGGATGTGGTTTCTTGAGGAGTTAAAGGTCCAAAGCATGAGATATGATATGATTGACTATATGATGATGAAATGAGCTTATGTATATGATATACTCTATATAAAGTGTTGCATTAGACCATGCCCGATCTGGGGGGACAAGAGCTCGGGTAACCGAGGGGGGTTTGTACTCATCAGTCATGTGAGAGGTTTGTACATCGCCACTGTGGTAATAATGTATGATTATCATCAATCATATGAGGAGTTTGTACTACACCGCCAAGGTGATGGGGTGAAACCATCATCAGCCACCAAGGGGTTTGTACCTTGAAAATCTAGCTTGATCTCTTCTACACATATGATATCCTATATGAGCATGAGTTACTTAAGCATGGTTTACTTATGCATTGATCATACATACCATATTGTTACATTATGCATATTGTTTATTATTATGCACTTTGATTATGATATCTATCTCTTGTTGTGTTGCATCCAACATACTTAGTATATTCAAACGTACTAATGCATGATCTCGCATGCATGATATCATCATGTAGGGATCGAAACCCAAGTTAATCATCCTCCTCCTCCACGTGGCTAGTTCGGTATTACTCAAGCTAGTTGGTGAGTCCTCCAATTCGGGGACCTTAGCCAGTGTTTCTCTTATTCTGCATGGAGACATTCTTCTTCTATTTTGACTATGAGGGTGAGCCTGGTTGCTTGTCTTGGCCCCCGCTAAGTTTTATGTAGTAGAGGTGTTGTTGGACAAGTTATGTATCTATGTTATGACTCTTGACTCTTTCATCTCTTGATTATGATGTTATGTAAGCTTTCCCATACTCTCTTGCCCTTGTTTTCCAAACTTTTGCATGTTACTTAAGTATTAGTCTCTCTCCCCTTGTCCCAATTCCCCTTTGTTTGTTTCTAGTGTTGTTTTACATTGCTTCCGTGACCAAGAATGTGTAATGATATGCTAAAAGTCTTTTTTGGGGTTCCTTCGAGTTCCCCATTCGCCGATCACATCTAGGCCCTAGGCTTGGGTCATGACAAAGATGGTATTAGAGCGCTAGGTTGATAGATCCTCGGAGTCCAACACACTGCATCGATTAGAGTTTTATTCATAGTTGTGTTGTGCACTACGACTATGAGTAGGAGGCTATGAGGCATTCTAAAAAATATTTCACTTCTTTATAATCCATGTCGTGCGATAGAGTTAGGTCCCCTAGGGCTTATTGCTAACCCTTAACTGTTACATTTCAGGATATGTCTCAAGCTACTCAAGATGACGATATGTCGAATGTGGAGGTTCGTAATGCTCTGTGGGTAATGGCCAAAGCAGTGACAACATTGGCAACTCAATTCAATCAACAAGTGGGTGCTCCCGAGACTTCTAGTGGTGAGAAGGGAGGTAGTGAGGCCAAGAGGGCCCGTAATGAGGGTAAGTTCCAAAGTTCCAGGGGAGAGATAGAGGTGATATAGTTCCTTATGCTAGGTGCCAAGGTGTGGTAGAGGCCATGATGGCCCATGCTTGAAAGGTATTAATGTTTGTTATGGTTGTGGAGAGATGAGGTCATACGATAAAAGAGTGTCCTCATAAGCGTAAAAGAGGTGAAAGGGGTGACAATGAGGTGATTCGTCCTAGATGCCTGAAATGTGGGAGGAGACATGATGGAGCATGTTTGAGAACACGGGTGCATGTTATGGTTGTGGGGAGGTGGGCCACAAGATTGTTGATTGTCCATATTTTCAAAGGAAGAGTAAAGGTGGTCGATATTTGGATCGAAGTGGTCATGTTAATCAAGTAGCTCAAGGAGGGGATGAGGTGTCCGATGCTACAACTGGTAAGTTGAAATTTCCTTTGCTTTGTTGTGCATGCATTGATAGGCCCTGTGTGTCACTATTTCTTCTCTATTCTTTTTGGTTGCTAGGGGGCTTCTTGTGTGCTCGAGTTATTATGCGAAACTTTTGTTTCGATCCTATTGTTGAGTATATTGTTGCTAGAAGGTTCATAGGTATTGATCCGGGTTCGTATCGCACTAGGTCGTGCTTGCGGCTTGTTAGAGTTGGTGTGGTGGATTTTGATGTCATGCTAGGGATGGAATGGTTGTTTGCATGTTATGTGTTCATGGATGGTAGGACCCATAGAGTTAGATCCCGAATCCCTAATGAGTCCATCTTTGAGTGGGAGGTTGTAAAATGGTAGCAAAGGAGGTAGGTCTATTTCTTATCTTAAGGTATAATTGATCTCTAAGGGGTTGCATTTATCATCTTGTGAGAATTGGATGTGTTGAACCTAGTTTGTTTTGTGTATAGAATTATTGTTGGTGGTAGATGAGACCTTGAATGTCCCTTTTTGATATTTTGAAATTGGGGTAGCGTCTTTTGGTTTGATAGTACACTGGTTGTGCCTATAAGTCTCACGATTAAGATCTTTAGTCCCGATTCTAATAGGCTAATGGTGGTTTTGGTGATGATATGATGGTTCGTTTCCCTAAGGAGGTAGTGCATGTAAGTCATTTGAGGGTAGTACTACAAAGTTTAAGGAAGAAACTTAGATGCTAAATAGGAGAAGTGGGAGTTTGGTTGTAAGAGGTTGCCTTCCTAGGTCGTGTGGTGCCGGGTGATGGTGTTAAAGTGGACCCTGGTAGGACGAAGGTGATTTGAGAATGGCCTAGACCTTTGAACCCATCGAATATTAGGAGCTTCTTGGGTTTAGCAGGCTATTATTTAAGCTTGTGAGTAGGTTCTCTTTATTGTTCCTCCTATGACTTAGTTGACCCTAAGTAAGGCCAATGTTGTGACCAACGTTTTGAGTAGGGTGATTTGATAGGTCTAGGAGTTGTTATTCCTTGTGTTATTCCTTTATGCTAATAGAATTCATGTGTGTGTCGCAGATGGTTGCATGAGTCTATAGTAGCTAAAAGGGGTCTATAAGGGTTACCCTATGTTATCGTTGTATAGAAGTCGTGTCTTGTAATCTTGGTTGAACTTATCTTGATGTGTTAGAGGTCTTGAGGTGGTTTGGATATTTGCATAGCATGCTTTTGATGAGTGTAGAAGTCGTAAGGTTGTAATATGATGGTTAAGGATGGTCGATCTATTCGGTCAACTATAATGGGTTGGTCACTTCTGTAAGATTGATCTTTGGTACGGGTTTTGTCCCCAAGTGAGGTTGAGGGTAGGTGATATTCCTAAGTGTCCTCTTGGATTAGAAAGGAGCATTTCGAATATTGGTAGAGTTGTTGGTTGACTTATGTACCAGTTGTGTTTAGGGGTCTCATGAGTAGGGTCTTAAAACCTTACCTTAGAATGTTTTTGATGGCCTCTAGTGGTGGAGCATTAATCTAGTTAGAGTTTGTGAACCATTTGGGAGTAGTATTGCAAGTCTTAGGAGATAAGAGGTTGTTTGCTAATTATGATTGTTGTGAGTTGAGGGTAACAAGAAGGTGTATAGAACTCCTTAAGGACTATGATATAAGTGAGCACTATCATCCGGGTAAGGCAAATATAGTAGCAGATGCTTTGAGTAGGGTGTCTATGGGTGACTTAGCCCATGTTGATGGTGGTAGGGAGATGGCTAGAGAGGTGCATCAATTGGCTAGATTGGGAGTTAGGTTGGAAGAGGTTGGTGATGATGGTGTGGTTGTTGTTGATAGGTCTAAGTCTTCATGGTTGATAAGGTGATAGCAAAACAAGATTTTGACTCCTCCTTGCTTGAATTGAAGGCCTTGGTGAAAGAGGGCAAAGTATACATTTTCTCCCAAGGGGGAGATAGGGCCCTTAGGTACCAAGGTAGGTTGTGTGTGCCTCGTGTTGATGGTTTGAGGGAGAATATTCTTGATGAGGCCCACAATTTTTCTTATTCTATCCACCCTGGTTCCACCAAAATGTATAGAGACTTGAGAGATGTGTATTGGTGGAGAGGCATGAAGAGGGACATTGCCAAATTCGTTTCCGGTTATCATAGTTATCAACAAGTCAAAGCCAAACATCAAAGGCCAGGTGGTCTAACCCAAGACATAAAAATTCCTACTTGGAAGTGGGAGGTTATTAATATGGATTTTGTGGTTCGGTTGCCCAAGACTAGGAAGGATTTTGATTCCATATGGGTGGTAGTTGATAGGATGACGAAATTGGCCCACTTTCTACCGATTAAGACCACATATGGGGCTGAAGAGTATGCAAGGTTGTACATCCATGAGTTAGTAAGATTGCATGGGGTTCTTTTGTTCATCATATCGGATTGTGGTTCACAATTCACTTCATACTTTTGGAGGTATTTTCAAAGGCGTCTTGGTACAAAAGTTCACCTTAATACAGCCTTTCACCGCCAAGTGGATGGCCAAGCCGAAAGAACCATTCAAACACTAGAGGATATGCAAAGGCTTGTGTATTGGATTTGAGTGGTAGTTGGGATGACTATCTTCCTTTGATTGAGTTTGCATACAACAATAGCTATCAATCTAGCATCGATATGACTCTTTTTGAGGCCCTTTATGGGAGATGTTGTAGATCACCAGTTAGTTGGTTTGAGGTTGGAGAGGTGGCTTTATTGGGACCAAATCTGGTTGTGGAGGCTCTTGAGAAGGTTAGGATGATTAGGGAAAGGTTGAAGATGGCCCTAAGTTATCAAAAATCCTATGCCGATGTGAGAAGAAGAGACCTTGAATTCAAAGTCGGTGATTGGATTTATTTGAAAGTTTCTCCAATGAAAGGTGTGGTTCGCTTTGGTAAAAAGGGAAAGTTGAGTCCAAGATATGTTGGTCCTTACGAGGTCTTGAGAAGGGTTGGCAAGGTAGCTTATTAATTGAAGTTGCCTAGTGAAATGTATTTGGTTCATCAGTGTTCCATGTCTCTATATTGAGAAAATGTGTTGGTGATCCTAATGCTATTGTGCCTCTTGATGTTGTGGTCGTTGTTTAGGATAACTTGACTTATGAGTAGGTTCTGGTTCAGATTTTGGATAGGGAAGTAAAGAGATTGAGGAACAAGGAGGTGACATCCATTAAGGTCCTTTGGAGAAACCAATAAATAGAAAATACTACTTAGGAGGCCGAAGCGGACATGCAAAAGTGGTATCCTTATATTTTCCACTCCACTCAAGCCTAAAGTACCAATCTTAAGTCCCATATGTGATTTCAAGTCTTGTATTTCAGCTCCTATATCATTCATATGCATTCATGTTTAAGATGACAAGTTTATGATGATTTTATACTTATGTTGAGGTTTTGAAAATGGTGTTTTAAATGTAATGTTGCATTCTTATTGGGGCTGATTTATTTATGATCATACTTGTCTTGTACATCTCTTTTATATTCGGGGACAAATATTCCCAATGGGGAGATATTGAAACGACCCCAAAAGTGCCTAAAAATATGCCTCGGAATGCCTGGAATTTTAAATTCCATATATCTCAAAATTCATTCATTATTTCAAAAATATGACTTCATATTCTTGTTCAAGGGGTCAAAATTAAGAGAGGAAGGGTCTAACCTCAATTTAAGAGCAAAAGATTAGCAATTATAATTTTTCAATGTGTGAATTCCAGAGAGGAATCCGCAACTCCCATGCGACGCGCCTCTGTGTTCGAAAGTGTCTTTTTTTCTTGTTCAGTCTGAGACTTCTAAGTCTTGGGCCTAAGTATTCTCAAATATGTTTTTACCTATACTTAGCCTTATTTCACCCTCATATCATCCTAAACGTTTCTCAATACTCACTCAAATACTTAGCCATATTTTCACTCCCCAAATTCAAGTCTCAAACCCTCATTCGGAACTAAGGTTTTCCTTCAATGTTCTTCTTCAAGCTTCAAGTCTCCATCTCCAATCTTCACTAAGTTCATCAACAAGCTAAGGTATGTGGGTTTCTTTCATGGTTTCCTTTCACCCATGATACCCAAGGTTCCTTTCACTCAAATTGCATGATTTAATGTTAATTTACAAATGGGTCTTGCTCATTATGAAACTCACTGCACACTATGTTAAAGTTATATGAAATTGTGACTGTTTTGCTATATTTTGATCTATAAATCTTGGATCTATTGTAAGATTTGATGAGGGGCTTTGATGTATGTTGCTTGAGGGTGTTGCAAGGTGTTGACTGATGGTTTTACAATGGTTTTTTTTGCATGATTTCATCTCAACATGTCATGGTTTTATACTAGCATTACACACCTTCTAAGTGTTTGATAAAAAGTTCGGATGTGGT
>JAABOM020062005.1:0-10561 GCA_011800125.2 Solanum clarkiae
AGGTGAGAGTTAGGTGGGACCCATGAGACACGTGGGTCCCATCTTAAAGAAAAGAGAAAAAGTAAAAGAAAAAAAAAAGGTAAAAAGAAAATGTGTGGGGTCAGGGAATATATGAATTTGAATTTCAAAATACACGAGTAACTAAGTCAGATCAATTAACATGTGAGAGCAAAGTTATATAACATCAAAAATAAAATAATAATAATAAGGAATGCTAGAAACACACAAATATTTGAGTTACATTGAATATTAAAAAAAATACCTAAAATGGGCTATAGGCCGGACAAAATTGGGTGTCAACAATGAATAACTCTTAATCCATTTGGGTTTAAAAAACATACATATCAACAGCAAGTAAAAAAAACCATACATAAAACAACAACAAAACCCATAAAAGGACCACTTCTGGACAACAAATCATGAAAAACATTTAACAACAACCATGAATTTCTAAGACATGTTAATATACTATTTAAACCAAACATAGACAACGTAATTTGACCAACATTCTACTAATAAGAGGACAAATAAATAAAAAACAAAACTAAAAAAAAAAGAGCACTTCCCGACAATATACCATGAACAATTTTAAGAACAACAACTACGAATTTGTAAGATATGTTCATACACTACTTTAAGTCAAACATAGACAACCCAGTACTTTAATCAAAGAAATTTATATAAACATCATATACAACCTACATTAAACTTTCTATAACAACAAACAAATAAATAACAATTTTGTTTTTGGGCAATGCTAAATGACACAAAAGAGTTTGGCACAAATTGACACAAAATGTCAGTTGACGTTTATGTCCTTTTGCGTAATAATCATTAAGATTTCTCCAAATTTTACCTATAGGTTATGCCCTTTGGGTAATAATCACTAGCTTCCCTCCACATTTAGCTTTCCCTCCAAAATTATCAATTTGACAAATAATATATCGTCATTTGGAGGTTCAAAATTTTTCCGAAAAAAATAAATACAATCAAAACCGACCTCATTTTTATATTAAATTGAATCAATAAATAATAATATTTTATTTTATTTCAATTCCATAAAAAAATAAAAAATATTTTTCAATGAATTTTAATTAAAATTTTATTCTATTTAATTATTTTATTAAAATCGACCTCCAGTGGTCGATATTCTTTCGATTTTTGGAGCTCGATAATTTTAATCCAATAAATAAAAGGAGTATATTTTTCTTTTCTTTTGATCACAACAATTTAATACCGACATTTTAAGGTCTCTATATTAACTTTTTTAAAAATAGAATATCGACTTTTTCAATCTTATCAATGTACCGAGTGCACTTTCATTCCTTTTAATCACAATAATTCAATATCGACATCTTGTGGTCGCTATATTAATTTTTTAAAATAGAATATTTACTTTTTGAGGTCAATAATTTTAATTTAATAAATAAAATGAGTACACTTTCCATTCTTTCAATCACCATCCACAATCAGAAAACACGATTTAGCGACGGATCCTAGCGGCAGTATAATATTTATCGCAAAATAACGACATACTAGCTATGAAAGCGTTAGTTAATCGCAAATTATGAAAATAAAAGAATAGGCATAGTTTCAGCTACGAATTAGCAACGAAAATTAGTTTACTTTGCTACATAGTGTGACAAGATTTGATGTTAAATTTGTATCTACGGAATTAGAAATTAAATTTTTTGTACTAAATTTATTAAAGATTAACGATAAATGTAGCGTCAGATAATTCGTAGCTAATTAGTTTTAAGTTATCAAGATATTTGGAATTTTTTTCCCTTCCCAACTTAAAAAGATTAAAGAGTAAATAAATTTATTACGTGTATAACTTATATCATTAAGTACATAACTATAAATAATATGTAAAAAAATTTTGATTTTTGGGCGATGACTTGTGTTTTGCCAGAAAAGGGACAAGAAGAGGAAGATCGTTGGTGGGTGCTTCGTGGGGTTTTGGACTGAAAAAGGGTCGTTTAGGGGTTGTCTATCGAATTGGGAATTAAAAAATGAGATTAAATCTCAGCCCTGCGATTAAACATGAGTGGTTAGGATTGAATTCAAGTGATGGGTTGGATTCGGGTTAAAACAGTAAGTATCCGAATTTAAATTGAATAAGAATTACATTGAGAATTTAAGATTTAGCCACGAATTGATCTATTAATCTAAAATTTGAAAGAAATTATAGAAGGATTGACTTGAGTTGAAATACATTGCAAAGAAATTGACTAAATTAAAATAAATTGGTTTATAAGGACTACGAATTAAATGAATTTGGATAAAATATAATAGATTGCAATTGAATTAATAATTATAATATTCACACTTATAAAATATACACTATTTTAAATAACAATCCTTATTTAAAGAAAATACTTGATATATGCTAAAATTATTGTGTAAAATTAAGTCATGGTTATTTTTCGACAAAGGGGAGGAGATGGAGGATTGAGGATGTATAACACCCTCGTGAATGATGAAAATACCCCTAGAATGGACCTTACGTATAACGTATCTTTCCATGCTCCATTTGCAAATCTGAGACCAGATTTGTGATCAGTGCAAAAAATCAAGTCAAAAAATTATCTCGAATGGACAAAAACTCAAAAAAACGCACCAAAAATTTTTAAAATAGTGAGGTTTCCGTGTCCCTCCATGATGCGAAGAGAATGCGAAACCACACTTGTGATTTTTCCCGATTTGACGAAAAGCTGGAAATTTTTGAAAAATAGAGAAATAACACTAGTGCGCGTCACACACTAGTGTATTTCAGGGGCAGTTTTGCTCTTTTAATGGGGAGGGGCAATTCTAACTTTTTCCATATCCCATATCCTAAATTAATCCATTTTTAAGTCTTAATTAGTTCCTAAAATGTGTTCCTACTCTATTTTTCCGTCAAAAATGAGAAACTCTTCCCAGAACTTCAAGCGCAAAGATTCAAGAACAATTAGGGAGTTCAAGATAATTCTTCCAATTCCTCAAGAACTCATTTCAAGGTATATAAGGCCACACTAAAATCATTATTTTAGAATATTTTAGAAATGTATAACCTAGTTTTCATCCTAGAAGATTCCAGTTTGGATTGAAATTATGTCCTTGAAAAAGTATGTGAAAATTTAGTACAGTTTCTTTATGTATGCGTAAATTATTGAAGAATATTACAATTCTTGGTCCCTATATGATCTCATTTGAAGAATTATTATCAAAGTGATATTTATTTATGATCAAGATTTATATTTAATGAGTTTTCTTGTATATCTTGGCATTATCTCAAGAAAAGAAAAACTTTGTTTGGACCAAGTTAAAGAAAGATTTTCTTGGTATCTTAGTTGAGTAATCTAGCATGATTTAAAGTACATGAATGATATTAGTTTTCAGTAAAGATAAAGATTTTAGTTGAGAAAGCTTAGTAGAAAAGTTTGGCTAAGTTCCCAAGAAACCAGATTTCAAGAAGTTATATTTCTTTAAGTATGAGCTGAGTAAAGACATTTTGGAAGTAGTATTGAGTATCGATATGGGTGAGAGTAGAATAAATTACTCACACACATAAACTATGTAGCCAACATAGGATAGGATTGTACTATAGTATCTTCCTCTTTAGCCACTGAGATGGCCCAGATTTGGGATGGATCCATTCCCCTAGCACTTCATCCCCTACTTTGGCAAAATACAGGATGACTCTGGTAGCGTGGGCAAGACGTTGTGTCACCACGAGGCTTATAGTGGTGGTTTTCAGTTAAGAAACTCCCTAAGCTAAGATAATTATGTTTTACTTGCTATTTTCAGCATATCATTTTTAACATGTTATTTTCAGCATACTAGCCTCGACGATTATTGCTAATTAACTATGATTCATGATTATGTTTTTGAGAAACATTTATGATATACTTTATAAATGTTTTGGTCATCTTACATACCATATATTCCATGTACTGACATCTTTAGTACCTGTATCATTTTATGATGCAGACTCAGGTGACCGAGTTACTCAGTGGATGCTCCGTTGAGAACTTGAGAGCTTTCAAACTAGTGGTGAGACCTCTTCTCAGTCAGAGGCTCATGGTTTTTTTCCTTTCAGTCTTTACTTTTATTTTTGGCTACTTGGGGCCTGTCTCAGTAGCCCTTTTCAGACAGCTTAGTAGAGGTTGCATAGGTCACATGTCTAGTTGTTCAAATATTACTTAAAAGTCTTTTTATTCAGTTATGCAGACATTTATGAACTATCATATTATTTCTTTAGTCTTCTACTGTTATTAAGTCTTCCGCTGATTAAGTAACCAGGCCAAGTGATTCTCTTGGGATTGGGAATGGTTTTCGAGTGCCGGCCACATCTAGGGTGTAGGCTCAGGGCGTGAAAAACTTGGTATCAGAGCACAGAGTTTAACGATCCTAGGGATTCTATGGAACCGTGTCTAGTAGAGTTCGTATTATAGGTGTGAAGCAGACCACATCTATAATAGGTAGGCTACGGGACATTAGGAAGTGTCATCATTACTTGTCATCGTTTGTCTCGTGCTTCAGAGTATATCTCTATGAAGTCCCTTTCTAACTCATGCATTCATGCCATGTTTTTCAAATCATGCCTCTCTACAGAGCTAATGGACCTGTTAGGGCCAAAGGACGCTCAGCCAGAAAGAATGTAAACTAGCCTGGCAGAATTCCTGAGGAACCCAGAGGCCCAGCTATGCCTGTGGAGCAGTCACAACAGGCAGACATTTCTAATGTTGAGCTCCGCCAGGCCATCCATACTTTGGGTCAGACAGTCACTACTCAGGGAGGTCACTAGGGAGATGGTAGGAATGAGGGGATATATACCGCCAGAGTTAGAGAGTTTCTGAGAATGAACCCACCAGAGTTCACCGGGTCTGGGGTGAAAAAGGATCCCAAGAACTTCACCGAGGAGCTTCACAAGGTATTTCAGGTGATGCAGATATCTGATACTGAGCGGGTTAAGTTGGCTGCCTACCAGCTCAAGGGGTAGCTAGACTCTAGTTTGACCATTGGAAAGGGAGTAAGGTAGAAGGGGCGCCAGCAATTACTTGGATTGTGTTTGAGGAGGCCTTTCTGGGACAGTACTTTCCCAGAGAGATGAGATAGGCTAAGGTAAGAGAGTTTTTGAACTTGAAGTAGGAGAATATGAGTGTATGGGAGTACAACCTCAAGTTTACTCAGCTGTCTCCTTACGCTCCAACTATGGTGGAAGATATGAGGACTAGGATGGATCTCTTTGTGTCCGGCTCTCTCGAGTGACTAAGAGAGAGAGCAGGAATGCGATGTTGATTGGAGATATGGATATATCCTGGTTGATGACATATGTACAATGGGTGGAGGAGGAGAAAATGCAGGATAGGGAGGATATAAGGAGTAAGAGGGCCATGACATCAGGCCAGGAGTCAGGTAAGAGAGGGACTGGAGGTAGAGGTCACTCATCTTTTCAGCCTAAGACAGTCGGACCAGTACCTTCATCTGCCAATACACCTACATTGAGGGTCAGGAATGAGCAGGGATCGCAACACCACAAGTTTCCATCCAGTCAGTCACAGGGTAGTGTATCTCAACGACTAAACCGTTATCCTACTTGTGGTAAATATGGTAAATCTTATCCCGGAGAGTAGGCACAAATGGTTGTTTCAAATGTGGTTAGGTAGGGCATTTCTTGAAGGATTATCCCATGGGGAAGCAGAATGAGAGACACCATGTCACAGACAGTCTCATCAGTACCATAGGGTAAGCCACTTCACAGGGGTACTATAATGGAGACAAGCGGTGACACAAACTGCTTATATGCCATGGACACCAGACAAGAATAAGTGAACTCACTAGATGTGGTTACGGGTATGCTCAAAATCTTTACTCATGATGTCGATGCATTATTAGACCCAAGAGCCACATTGTCTTTAGTAACCCCATATGTAGCTGTGAAGTTTGGGGTTAATCGAGAATATCTTCTTAAGCCTTTCTTTACTGGAGAGCCTATTTTATCCCAAAGAACTTATAGGGATTGTCTAGTCTCTGTTTATCATAAGACTATTGTAGCTGATTTGGTGGAGTTAGATATGGGAGAGTTTGATGTCATCCTAGCCATGGATTGGCTTCATGCTGGGTATTCCTTTGTAGATTGCAGAACTAGAGTAGTCAAGTTTCAGTTTCCTAACAAACCAGTCTTAGAATGGAGGAGTAGCTCAGTTTTTCCTAAGGGCCAGTTTGTTTCATATCTCATAACTAGAAAGTTGATTTCCAAAGGGTATATATATCACCTAGTCAAAGTTCAGAATTCTCATGCCGAAGCACCATCTCTTCAGTCTGTTCCCATTGTGAGTGAATTCCCAGAAGTCTTTCCTAAAGATCTTCCTGGAGTCTCTCCTGATAGGGAGATAGATTTTGGGATAGACACTCTTCCAGATACTCAACCTATATCTATTCCTCCATACCAAATGGCTCCTTCGAAGCTAAAAGAGTTAAAGTTATAGTTGAAAGATCTTTTAGATACAGGTTTCATTAGACCCAGCATCTCACCTTGGGGTGCTCCAGTTCTTTTTGTGCATAATAAAGATAGTTCTCTTCGGATATCCATAGATTATCGTCAATTGAACAAGATCACCATTAAGAATTAGTATCCTCTTCCCAGAATTGATGACCTATTTGACCAACTGCAGGGTGCTACCTATTTTTCCAAGATAGATCTTAGATCTAGGTATCACCAACTCAAAGTTAGAGATAAAGATATCCCCAGGACGGCTGTCAGAACCCGATATGGTCATTATGAGTTTTAAGTCATGTATTTCGGGCTAACAAATGCACCAGCAGCTATCATGGACCTTATGAAGAGGGTGTTGAGGCCGTATCTAGATATGTTCGTGATTGTATTCATAGATGACAGATTGATCTACTCCCATAGTAAGGAGGAGCATGCAGACCATCTTAGAGTTATCCTTCAAACACTTGAGGATCAGCAACTATATGCTAAGTTTTCTAAGTGTATGTTTTGGTTGGAGTCTATGGCATTTCTGGGGCACATTGTGTCTGGTGACGGTATTCAGGTTGATTCCCAAAAGATTGAAGCAATAAAGAATTTGGCCAAGGCCTACAACTCCCACAGAGATAAGGAGTTTCTTGGGCTTGGCAGGGTACTACAGATGGTTTGTAGAGGGGTTTTCTTTTATTTCAGTTCCCTTAACTAAGCTAACTTAGAAGAAGACCAAGTTCGAATGGTCAGAAGCTTGTGAGAAGAGCTTCCAAGAGTTAGGCTAGGCTGACCACAACCCCGATCTTATCCCTACCAGATGGAGTTGCTGATTTCATGGTTTATTATGATGCTTCCAGAGTTGGCCTGGGTGTGTGCTAATGCAGAGAGGCAAGGTGATAGCATATGCCTACAGACAGCTCAAGATTCATGAAAAAAATTACCTAACTCATGATCTTGAGCTAGTTATGGTGGTGTTTGCTCTGAAGATCTGGAGACACTATCTTTATGGTGGGCACGTGGATGTATTCATGGACCACAAGAGTTTGCAGTATGTTTTTGGTCAAAAGGTGCTGAATTTTAGACAGAAGAGATGGTTGAAGCTGCTAAAAGACTATGCTATGAGTATCTTCTATCATCCAGGTAAAACTAATGTGGTTGTTGATGCTCTTAGCAGGGTGACCATGGGGAGCACAACCAATGTTGAGGATGAAAAGAAAGAGATAGTTAAGGAGGTTCACAGAGTAGCCCATTTGGGGGTTCAGATTGAAGATTCTGAAGAGGGCAGGGCCATTATCAGAAATGGGTCAGAGTCATATTTAGTGGTAGAAGTGAAAGAAAAGCAAGACAGGGATCCCATCCTTCTCCAATTGAAAGAGGATGTTCAGAAGCAGAAAGATTTTTTTTTCTCCAAAAGAGGGAGATAACGTGTCCTGAGATACCAAGGCAGGCTGTGCGTGCCAAATATTGAAAGTATTAGTGATAGGATCTTGGATGAGGCTCATAACGCCAGATACTCTATCCACCCTAGTGCAACGAAGATGTATAGAGATTTTCGAGAAGTCTATTGGTGGGGTAGTATGAAAAAGGACATTGCAAAGTTCATGTCTAGATGCCCAAACTGCCAGCGAGTTAAGACTGAGCACCAAAGGCCTTATGGTGTAGCCCAAACATAGAGATTCCTTAATGGAAATAGGAGATGATTAATATGGACTTCATAACGGGCTTGCCTCGATCCCATAGATAAATGATTCGATATGGGTCATAGTAGATAGAATGACCAAGTTAGCTCACTTCCTACCTGTCAAGACGACAAATACAGCTTAGGATTATGCCAGAGTCTATCTTAAGGAGATTGTTAGCCTGCACGGGGCTCCTATATCCATTATTTCAGACAAAAGGGATTAGTTCACAACACAATTTTGGAAGTCCTTTCAGAAGGGGCTTGGTACGAAGGTGAATCTTAGTACAACCTTCCATCCACAGACAGACGGTCAAGCAGAGCGAACTATACAGACCTTGGAAGATATATTGAGAGCTTGTGTGATAGACTTTAAAGGTAATTGGGATGATCATTTACATTTGATTGAGTTCTCTTATAATAATAGTTTTCAGGCCAGCATACAGATGGCACCATATAAGGCTCTTTATGGGAGAAGATGTAGATCACCTATAGGATGGTTTGAAGTTAGTGAGGAAGGATTGATAGGACCTGATCTAGTCCAGCGGGCTATAGAAAAAATAAAGGTTATTCGGGAGAGGCTTAAGATAGCTCAGAGCAGACAAAAGTCTTACACAGATGTTAGAAGAAGAGACCAGGAGTTTGAGGTAAGTGATTGAGTGTACTTGAAGGTATCTCCAATAAAGGGGGTTATGAGATTTCGGAAGAACGGGAAGCTTAGCCCATGATATATTGGGCCTTGCCAGATTCTAAGAAGAGTGGGTTGTGTTGCGTATGAATCAGAGATACCAGTGGAGTTGACCACTATACATCCAGTATTTCATATCTCCATGCTTAAGAAGTGTTTGGGAGATCCCTCTCTAGTTTTCTAGGTTGAAAGTGTTGGATTAAGGACAACTTGTCTTATGAAAAGATTCTAGTGCAGATATTAGACCGGCAAGTTCGTAAATTGAGGATCAAGGAGATTGCTTTGGTGAAGGTTCAGTGGAGGAAGCAATTTGTGGAAGAAGCCACATGGGAAGTAGAAGCAGACATGAAGGCCAAGTATCCACATTTTTTCGTTGGCCTAAATGAGGACATTGAAGATAACTTTCATATTTCACTTTGAAGAATTATGTTTGTTAAGTTTGAGAATCTTATGTTTTGAGCTTGATTTATTCGTATCGTTACCATTCGAGTACGAATGATTCTAAGGGAGAGATATTGTAACACACTCGTGAAATGACGAAAATACCCCTAGAATGCACCTTACGTATAACGTGTTTTCCCATGCTCCGTTTGCAAATCCTAGATTAGATTTACGATCAGTGCAAAAAATCAAGTCGGAAAATGGTCTTGACTCGACAAAAACTCGAAAAAATGCAAATTATTTTTCCCCAAAAATTTCAAAAATAGTGAGGTTTCCACGTCCGCTCCGCGAAACGGAGAGAGCGCGGAACCACACTTGTGATTTTTCCTGATTTGATGAAAAGCTAGAATTTCTGAAAAATTGAGAAATAACACTAGTGCGCGTCGCGCACTAGTGTATTTCAGGGGTAGTTTTGCTATTTTAATGCGGAGGGGCAATTCTGACTTTTTTCACACCCCAGGTCCTATATTAATCCATTTTTAAGTCTTAATTAGCTCCTAAAATGTATTCGTACTCTATATTTTTGTCTCAAAAATAAGAAAGTCTTCTCAGAACTTCAAGCGTAGAGATTCAAGAACAATTAGGGCATTCAAGTTAATTCTTCAAATTCCTTAAGAACTTATTCCAAAGTATGTAAAGCCGCTCTAAAATCATTACTTTAGAATTTTTTAGAGAAGTATAACCTAGTTTCCATCCTAGAAGTTTCAAGTTTGGATTGAAATTATGTCCTTGAAAAAGTATGTGGAAATTTAGTACAGTTTCTTTACATATGCGTAAATTATTGAAGAATATTACAATTCTTGGTCCCTATATGATCTCATTTAAAAAATTGTTATCAAAGTGATATTTATTTATGATCAAGATTTATATTTGATGAGTTTTCTTAAAAATCTTAGTATTATCTCAAGAAAAGAGAAGCTTAATTTGAACAGAACGATTTTCTTGAAGATTTTCTTGGTATCTTAGTTGAGTAATCTAGCTTGATTTAAAGTATATGAATAATATTAGTTTCAGTAAAATAAAGATTTCAGAGTAGAAAGCTTAGTAGAAAAGTTGGGCTAAGTTCCCGATAAATCAAATTTGAAGAAGTCCTAAGATGGATGCTCTCTCACCTGTACGTCTGAACCTACGGGCATGAAACGCAACCCCCAAAGGAGGGGGGTCAGTACGGAATACGTACTGAATATGTAAAGCAGGAACACACAACTGGAAGAACTCAAAGCACAGAAATAGTAGACATGCACAGATCAAACCTGAAGTAAGTATCAAATAAAAGTTTGCT
>JAABOM020062006.1:0-10561 GCA_011800125.2 Solanum clarkiae
CCATCCTATGATTCAGTTCGTATGTGTAGAGGTCTGTGGATACATGTGGGTGTGGGATATTGCATGTGGTATGACTAAGTATGTATGATACATTTGTGGGGCAGTTCTACCGCAGCCGTGACCTTGTCGGCCTGCATATATATGTGTATAGATATTTGCTGTATACTGGGGTTGCTGTTTGCAGGTTTAGTTAGTCAGCAAAACAGAGGAAACTTTGCCGAAATTTCGATAGAATCCTTAGCTATTATAGTTGGAAATCCAGTTTAGTATTTGTCTGGGTGCCCAATCGGCACTAATCACGGTCCCTGGGTTGGGTCGTGATGGGTTGCCTCCCAAGAAGCGCTTTGTTTAACATTGTGGCTCGACTATGCCATCACGGATAATAAGAATTTTCCTTGAGTCCCATCGCTGCTCCTTCTACTCTTCCTTTGTTCATCCTGCACCGTATCTAGTTGCTTAGTAAACTGCTCCATCCTATCACCAAGACTTTGCATTGATATATTTTGTTGTTCCACTTTGTAGTTACATTTAAGGACATCACACTTTATCTCTTGGACGATGTCATCTTGCTCATTTACCTTGATCAGGTCTTGTTCAAGCATATGCTCAATCCGTGTAAGTTTATCAGTGATGTAATGCTTGTATGGTAACCTCAGCCAATGTGCAATGTTTTCGCTTTTGGGTTTACTTGAGGCTCCCTTAGGTGCACTAGTGGATGATATGGCTTGAAAGGGTTGGTAGAATTAGGCAACTGTAGATAGTTTGTTCATTTGCTCGGTGATCTCATTAAATGGTCGTCTTAAAACTCCCAACAGTCCCCTCCAAACAATGCGTCAGCCTGCCCTTGTTGCTCGAAGGTTAATGCTAGATAGAAGCTCGCCGCCAATTTATCATCAGTTAGACCATGATTTTGATTTGCTGCCAAGCACTGCTTATATTTTTCCCAAACCACTACCAAAGGTTCTCCTGGCACTCTTTTGAAATTACAGATGTTTTTCTGTAGCTTTTGCTTATTGTACTCCTTATAGAAGTTCATGAGGAAGACTCTCTATATCTCCCCCCAACAAACATCGGGTGGGAGAATTGACCACCATTTCGCAGCTTCACTCTGGAGATTCATGGGGAAAACCTGAAGAGCCATGGCCTCCCAAGCAGGATGTCTTGTCCCAAGGACCCCCCTCAACGTTTGAGTGAAATTCTGCAGGTGGATTTGGAGATCTTCGGACTCTTGACCATAAAATAGGGCGCGCCTTTACAAGGTTTCCAACAAGTCGTTTGCAATGTAGAACTTTTGTTCAGTCGTAGTGCCAGCCAACCTGTACCTAAAATGAACTAACAAACACAAAAAGAAAAAGTAAAATACAAAAGAGTTTAGGAATTAACACTAGAACTAGCTAATAGTGAATTTAAGTCTAAACCTAGTCATATTCCCCAGCAATAGCACCATAATTTTTTATGATGTTCATGCTCCAATAAGAAAGCGATCATTGTTAGCAATTAACCTAATCGAAGGTTAGGGACGAATCCACAGGGAATACAGGGCTTGACTACAAGAATCCACTACTAATCATTTCAATCATAAATAACTAAAATCTCTAAATGGGGTCTTGTGATTCAAAAAACAAAGTAGTATAAACACTAAACTATGATGTGAGGAAACACTTAATTTTGGGGACAACTTGAGAATTGTGCTCACCATGGTTGGTTGACTCGATTACCCTAGGTAACATAACTACAATTGAAAATTCGTATGCAGGACGGTAACTTAGGTTCTTCCAGCCCTCTTGTGAAGGTGAAGGTCGAATTTCACCGTGGCTCTTGGTCGGCCACCATGGCGTTCCAACTAACCATTACCAATTGTCCCAGTCAACCTCCCCTTGGTCAGGCTTGGTTGATTAGATGAAAACACACTAATTGAATCTTGTCATCTACTTTCCTTTTTCTATTCGTCACCACCTTGGTCGGACCAGTGATAGTAGGCGGGGCTTGGTGTTAGCCACCACCAAACGATAATCATAATGAAGGGAAATAGATAATACATGCAAACTCCAATCGTAGAAATGCAATAAACCTAAGTTATTTCAAATCAACTACCCATGATAACCACAACCCCAAGTTGTGGGTGCTTAGCTACTCATGGCTAAGGCAAGACAAGCAAAACTGCAAATAAATCACATAGTTGAGAGTTTTACCAAAAGTAATGAAGATTGTAGATACTACAAGTTGCAAACCCAAAAACTTGATTGATCAACAATAAGTATAAAGCAAGATTTGCAATCTCCAAAATGGGTTTTCCAAGAGAAAATAATGTACTGATCTAAAACCCTAAAATATTCTTGAGAGAATATTTAAAGGAAAGGTCTATCTTCTAAAATCTAGGCTCTCCTTCTAAAATCGAACTAAATAAATTTATAGTGTTTACAAATAAATCCTAAAAATAACACAGAAAAGACAGCTGGCAGCTGGTACGCCTTGCAAGTATGACTTGTAAGGTGACCTACCAGTAATAGTCAGGGCCTCATATCAGGCTCTTGGCATCTTGGACTAAACTGGTACGACCCACAGATATAAGTCGTTGCTTGAGCTATGACACTTATGTTCCTTTCGTAGTCTTGGCCTTCAATTTTTGGTCCAACATTTTGGATCTCAGATTCCTGCTACGAGTCCACCTATATGAGTCATAGTGAGATTTACGACTTGTAGGATGGCTTCGTAGGGGTGACCTCTACTTAGCAAATTTCTGAATTTTGGTATTTGTTTCTTACTATGACACACCTACGACTCGTAGCTTGGGCTATGACTCGTAAATGAGCTCATATGTTCTATGATTCCGCAAATCTATAACTTTTCTTCAAAAATCATGTCAACCTAACTTTTCTATAAAAATAACACAAAACACATAAAAACCATAAAAAATCACATTAAGAACTCACAAAATTCATGGTTTTAGGCATCAAATGTATTGTATTTTGAAAGCACATCAGTGTTGCTTATTGTTTTATTTTTTATGCTATGGTACTTTTTGAGGAAAAAAATGTTGGGTTGGTTTGGTTTATTTTGAGTAGGGTTGACAACAATTGTTGAAGTACTGACAACAGCTGGGTAGATTTGCTCTTGTTAATATTATTTGATTTGTTGTGCTCTTTGATGAAATTTTTGGGTATAGGTGTTGTTGTTCTTATCTGATTCTTGTTATTTTAGTCATGTCAAGAAAAATATTTGATTGGTTGGTTGATTTCGGGTATGGTTGATTGGTCGGTCGATTTTAAAGCATTGGCAGCAATTGTTGAACTAACTAGAACAACTAGTATGGTTGTTGTTTTTCTTTTATTTTAGTTGTTATGTTTTTTGTTTGAAAAACATATTGCATGCCCTAATTTCTACTTGGATAGGATTGTTATGTTGGTGTTTTTTGATTTGTTAGACTCTTTGAGGATACACTTTTGGATATGTGAGTGTTGTTATTATTTGGTTATTGTTGTTGTATTTTTTTGTGAGGAAAGAACACATGTTGTTCATCTAGAGAGGCTGTTCAACATTGGTTTTTCTTGTGTTTATTGAGAGTGATTGATCTTATTAGATATGACTATCTACTTTAATAGTACGACCAAAACGAAAATAATTGTGGACTCAATCTTCCTACTAGAGCTTCCAGAAGGAGGCTTGTTACATCTGAAGAAGAAGAAGATGATGATCAATCATAGCAATAGCTAGCACATCTTATTGAAGAACTCACTGCTCAGGCTACTGCTGGTCACAGTTGATGTCGCCCAAGTTACACCTTTTTTTAAGAGATTAAAGCGGTCACTATCAAGATATAGAACCTAACCAAGGTTACGTCGATCCCACAGGGAATACGTAGACTCATGAATATTCATCAATATGCAATCCGAGTAATTAACCGACTCAACTCCCTAAGGGGTTTGCAATAATCAATGAGAAAATAAACTCAACTAATTATCACAAGAGAAAAATCAATAATAGAGAGCAACTAGGATATTGTGTTCCCCATGATTTCCCAACTAAGTATCACTAGATAACCTAATTCCTGTCTAGTTATAGTATGCAGGAAGGTAATTTAAGTTCACCAAGCCCTTTGGTCAAAGGTGAGAGGCAAATTTCACTATGCAACTTGACCCATCTCTATAGTGTGCCTTACTAACCACCTATTAGTCCCAGTATAACCTCTCCTTGGCTCGGTTTAGTTGATTAGATGAAAACACATCAATCGATTTCTATTAATTAATCTCTTTTCCTATTCATTACTATCACGATCCAGTCAGTAACAATAGGTGAGTCCTAATGTTGGCCACCACTAGAAAATATGCAAAACGAAGAGAGTTAATTAATACACGCATATACACCTTCCAAGAATTATGAATTATCCGATTTTACTTTGTTACTTCTTCATGGTTCCCACAATAGTAGTTATTTTAGATACTCATGCTATGTGTAGATGAAGAGATTATGAATTGAGAAGACATAATTAAACACTAATACAATTGAACTAAGAATAAGCAAATTCATACTCTAGGAAAATCACAAGCTTGAAGATTAAATTACACCACAAGTGTTCTCAAAGACTCTCTCACAATTTTCTCTCTAAAAATATTGAACTCTCTGAGTACTAACCTAAGACTACTTAAAACTGACATTAACTAACGAGCGCTTCTGAAAAATAACCTAAAAAGCCTATTTATAATAATTAAAAACAAGTCCTAAATAAATTAGAAAAACTGGTCAGCTCACCATATGAAAAGTACTTTAAGACCTGTATTGTCTTCTACAGCTCGTAGTTAGGGTCCTGTAATCAGCTGTTGGAATTTTGGACTTCATTTCTATGACTCCCCTTCACGACTCGTAAAGTGGTTTATGACCCGTAAAGGGAGTTCCGTCTAATAACTTTCCTGCAAGTCTACTTCTCTGATCCTCAGAGCACGAAAGGTATTCTACAACTCATAAACTGCTCCACGACTCGTCTGCATGTTCGTAGAATTCAACTTCAGCAAATAGGCCATCATTGTAAATCCTTACAAAACCTATCTATGACTCATAGAACGCTCTATGACCTGTGGAAAATCTCATACACAGTAAAAATAAGAAATTTCTGTAATTTTTTCCTAAATCATGGCCAACATATGATCCTGCAAATCTAAACAGGAAAACACATAAAATCCACAAATATCGCATTGAGAACAAACAAAATCCTATGTTTTAAGCATCAAAACTGTTGTATTTTGGCAAAACATCACCAGTCTCGCAGCTGCTGCACAAAGTCTCTCAACTGCTGCACCCAGTCCATCAATGGTTAGGCATAGTACCTCAACTACTGCGCCCAGTAACTGCACAAAGTCCCTCAATTGTTGCACCCAGTCCATCAGTTGTTAGGCAGAATACCTCAACTACTGCGCCCAGTACATCAGCTGCTGGATCCAGTTCAACAGCTCCTATATATAGTCCTTCAGGTACTAGTGCCACTCCCACAGCTGCTAGTGCCAGTACCTCAGTTGTTGAACCAAGTTAGGCAATAGGTGAAGAAGTTCCACAGATACTGCAGAGACTGACACAAGTAGTGAAGAAAGTCCCTCAGATGTTGCGCCAAGTAACCCGGCTGATGAAGACAGTCCCTCATTTATTGCAGAGACTTTCTCAGTTATTGTTGACAGTCCTTCAGCTATTGCAGACACTCCCACAGTAGTGGCTTTCAAGTATGATAATTATGGCTTTGAGACACTTGAATTTTTGAATCAAGGTGAGAGTGGTGATCTAGGGATAAAATCTAAAATTGGAAAATCATTTTCTGATTTTAAAAAAATGTTAATGAAGGAAGAATTTGATAGTTATTTTAGGTCTACGGTATTTGAAAAATTATACCTAGACATAGGTGAAGGGAACACCGAGGTTTCATATGAAGCTGATGTATCACCTTCTTCATCGTTGGATGAAAAGTGAGAATGATTTTTTGGTTAATTTTTGTGGCATGCCTATTTGTTTTGGCATAAAAAAGTTTGTGATGGTTATCGGGTTGAATTATCACCTACCACCTCCTCCTCCCTCCCAATCTGATAAGGTAACAAAAACATACAAAAGGATGTATCATGCAAAGAAGAAGAAGCATTGCAAATCGAAGAAGATGCTTGACCTCTTGCAATCAAGTATTGTCAAGAAGAGTGTTAAAAAGTCCATGTGTTTAGTTTACTTTATCCATTAGATTCTTATGGGTAAAGATCCAGGGACTAATGCGATGGATTTTTGGTTCAAGCTATCCGCTGACTGAAAGGCATTCTGTGCCTATCCTTGGGGTTGGGACAACTATGTCCTCACCATACAATATCTGAGGAAGGCCGCGACATCGACCAAAAAGTCCTCAAATCTATATGATTTTCTATGGGCTTTTATGGTAAGTTTATTTATTGTATTTTTGTTATAGTATTTTTTATATATATTTATTATTTTAATTAATAATTTTTCATGGCATCAATTTATTTAGGCTTGAACTTCTGAAGTCATTCCTCACATAGGAAAACCATTCAAAGCGTTTGACAAGGAAGTATCATCTCCAAGACTTCTTCGATGATTGGCAGCATAAAAAATTGCTAAAGTCGAGGTGCACAAACTCTTTGCTCCACTACAGGATGAGGTAAGTGTTACAAAAGTTGTTGTCTTCTCACTTTTTCAGCTGCTGTCTGCTCACTTTCACAATTGCTGTAATTTTGAAATAGTTGTTGTCTTATCATATTTTAGTATATTTATTAACATAATTTTATTTCATTTTTAGATTATTTATCAGTGGATAATCTCGATTGAAAGTGAGAAGGAGATGGACTTTTGGACAGGAATTGTGCCACTCGAGCAAAATGAAGAAGATCTGAGGATTGTGAGGTTGGTGAAAGATTTGGCCAGCGTAATGGTCATCAAAATATATTTGCTTGTGGATGTTGTTGCTAGGTAGGTGTTAATGTTGCTATTGGGGGAAGGTGTAGGTGATACTGCCGGGACAGGTGTAGTTGTTGTTGGGGTAGTTGTTGCTGGGAAGAAGTCGTTGCTGGTAATAAATGAGGATTTTCTTCTCTTGGTGGAGGTGATTTTAGAACTCCATTCACCGTTGGTAGATCTGATCACCTGGATGCTAGGACTTCTAAGGTACCTTATGGTACTTGTGATTGTGAAACTTGCAATGACAATATGAATAACATGATGGAAATAATGCTATCATTTAAGCAAACCTTGAATATCGTGCTATCCAAAAGAGGTGTCATCCCATCATCAAGGGTGGTGTCACCGTATACTCCTATTTGTGAGAAAATGAGGCGAAAGCAAGTTTCAAAAGCACTAATGAGTAACAAGAAAAGGGCAACAACTGCTAAGGAGGAGCAGCAAGCAATAATACTTAAGGAGAAGCAGCAAGTAGCAGTTGTTAGGGAGGAGCAACAAGCAGTAGATGCTACGTAGGAGTAGCAACCAACAGATGGTATGGAGGAACAACGATTGATGTGATGATGTTGTTTGTTTAAAGGTTGGATGATGTTTATTTAATGTTTGGATAATGGGTTTATTTAATATTTTGATAATGGGTATTTTTAATATTTGGATGATGAGTATTTTTTGATGTTTGGATGATGGGTATTTTTCGATGTTTGAATGATGGGCATTTTAAATGTTTGGATGATGGGTATTTTGTTATTTTCTAGATTTTTTAGGGATGTTGATGATGGATAGTTATTTTATGAATATATGTATTTTTTTATTTTTCTGACTTTTTCAAAATGTTGACGATGGATATTTTATGTTATAGAAACATATCCTTTTATAGAAATATCTATTGTGAAATGACTCAGCAAGTGACCTACTTCCTGGGATAGTCTTTGCATTTGCTATGAAAATAACTCAGCAAGTCAATATCTTGTTGGTTCTATGGATATATATGTTGTGAAATGACACAACAAGTGACCTACTTACTAGGACAGTGTTAACATTTGATATGAAAATGACTTAGCAAGTCAATATGCTAGGGCTATCCTCATATCTATTGTGAAATAACATAGCAAGTGATCTACTTGCTAGGACAGTCTTAATATTTGCTATGAAAATGACTCGATAAGTTAGCATCTCGCTGGGGCTATTCTTATATTTGATGTAAAATGACTCAGCAAGTCAATAACTTTCTGGGTATTTTCAACATTTGCTGTGAATATGTCTCAGCAAGTCAGCATCTTGTTGGGGCTATCCTTACATCTGATGTGAAATGACTCATCAAGTCAATAACTTGCTAGGGTAGTCTTAACATTTGTCGTGAATATGTCTTAACAAGTCAATCATTTACTGCAAATTTACTCAGCAAGTCAGCTTATACTAAATAATTGCCTATGTAAATGTCATGTTTAGTGATAAATTGAATTGTGTTAGTCCAATTTCAAATTAAAGACTAGATTCAGTAGTGATCTTATACATTGAGGTGATAATCAGACGAGTAATGTATAATACATTGAGTAATTGCATATGTAAGTGATGGTGATTAAGTGAATTAATTATTAGTTAGTTGTGTCAATATGTTTTATAATATATGAGGTGACATTAGTCTAATGTCGGGTTAAATGCTAGAAACAGTAGTGATCTTATACATTGAGATAGTACTTACATAAATAATAGGATCATAGTTGTAGATCCCACTTATTTATTTGATTTTTTGTTTAATTAGCCAATTTGATCATGATTATGGATAAATATAGTGATTTTAGTCCAATTCAACATTAGAAATAAGTCGAAGGTAAAGATTTTGTTTGAATTTGTTATAGCAAGTTGGCTAGTTGTTGAACTACTTCTACCAATGGCTATAAATATCTTAGCAAGTTATGTAGTTGTTGAATTTTTGTAGCAATTGATATGAATTATGTAGCATTTGCTTTAAAGGCAATAGCAATTATTGTAAGATAAGTAGCAATTGCTATAAAATTCATATCAATTGTTGAACTCTTCTATAGAAATATAGTTAGTTGATATAGCAAATTGACTGTAAGTTGATGGTACCAATCATATCCAGTGATAAATTTAGTTGCATTAGTCCAATTTCAGATTAAAAGCTAGATTCAGGAGCGATCTTTTACATTGAGGTGGTAATTAGACAAGTAATATATAATATATTGAGTAATTGCATATGTAAGTGATGGTGATCAAGTAAATTGATTATTAATTGGTTACGTCAATATGTTTTATAATATGTAAAGTGGAGTAGTCCAATGTCTGGTTAAATGCTAGAATCAGTAATGATCTTATACATTGAGATAGAACTTACACAAGTAATAGGATCATCGTTGTAGAATACTTATTTTAGTTGATTTTTTCATTAATTAGTCCATTTGGTCTTAGTCATGGTTATGGATGAATATAGTGATTTTATCCAATTCAACATTAGAAATAAGTCGATGGTAAAGATTTTGTTTGAATTTGTTATAGCAAGTTGGCTAGTTGTTGAACTAATTATACCAATTGTTGTAAAATATCTCAGCAAGTTATGCAGTTGTTGAATTTATTTTAGCAACTGTTGTGAATTGTGTAGCATTTGTTGTAAAGGCAGTAGCAATTGTTGTAAGATAAGTAGTAATTGCTATAAATTTCGTAGCAATTGCTGAAAAACTCTGTAGCAAATACTATATTTGGTATAACTGTTTCTGTATATTATGTAGCATTTGCTATGAAGTTAGTAGCAATTGCTGAAATGTCTGTAACAATTGTTGTAAATAAAGTAACAATTACCATAAAACTACTGATAGTTTAAAATGCAATTTGTTAATACTTGAAGCATTCGATGAAACAAGTAATTGTATAATATATTCAAATAACAATAATACGATAATATTAAATAACAACAAATATTAATTATACAAATATATTTTGCATAAAATTAATATGCATAATGAAACAAGTTCACAAACACCAAATAAAAATGAGTGTCCTTATGAAATATTTCACTCCGAGCATGTAGTTCTCTTGTGCCCAACTCTTTTGCATATGGAACATTTATTCTTTTTACTTGGAAATGATTGTCCGTGTCATACCCCAAGCCCCATTAGGACGGACTGGCACTCATTGCCAATAAGGTCCGAGAGAACCAACCTATAACTATGCGCTTCCTATACATATTATAAAGGATTTCTACATTTGACATGCCTTTAAGAAAATAAACAGTGATAATAAGACAAAAGGGAATGCATATGGCTAGGCCGTTGGGGCCACAATGATTAAAGTATGAGATAGGATCACATATTAATTTACATAGTCTACAAAGCCTCTAGATAAGGGAAAGTATCTGATAAGGGTCGGGACAGACCCCGCCTCGACTAACTGTACAATACAAAAATATAAGCTCTAGACACAAAGCTCCAAAGCAACCTGGAGTTTGGTAACAGCAGCTGGATATCATGTACTCCTACTGGGGAGATCTACTAGTACCTGTACATGGAGTGTGAAATGCAGGTCCCCCGTAAGGGATGTCAGTACAAGATAATGTACTGAATATGTAAGGCAGGAAATACTGTATATGAAGTAACAACTCAAATGAAAC